>PVLC010008497.1:0-58031 GCA_004027655.1 Graphiurus murinus | reverse complement strand
TTATAGAGACATATTATCAGTGAAAAATGTAGGTTCTTGAATATGATGTTCATAGAAATACAATAAAGAAGGAAATTACTTGAAGCTCTATTAGTCTATTATGAATGAAATGATTCAGTAGTTTGTGGTTTGAAACACTAAGATATTGACTTTTTATTGACTGAATTTTTAGTAGGAGTAGTAAAATTGCTTGACTTGAAATTTTTTAAATCTAGGAATTTATTGCTGGTTTAATAGAAAGTTAATATGATAGGTATTTTGTGGTACAAATAAGTATATTTACCAATTGTGAAAATTGCAAACTGAACAATACACTGCCTGCTATTAGGGCATTATGCTTTCAAAATTAGCAGACTTATAATTTCCTCCCATTCCCTCATCCATCCTCATCATAAGATTTCATATGGAATGAGATAAAAGTCTTTTTAGAATGTTTAATAGTCTTGTTTTTATGTCAGTATGGATTTGCATATTTATTTTCTTAGTAATTACATATTTATTTTGTTCAGATATGTAGTTGTAAAGGGTTAGATATCATTTTTTACTCTCTTTAGTAACTTTTTCCATGTAATTTCATGGGGAAAGAGCAAACATATAGATTCATTGTACAAGGTTAATATGAGAAGGATATATAATACAGTGTTTATGTTTGCAGTATACTGCTTGGTTGCATCTTGGGTTAGTATTCTATTAGTATTTGAACTTGTACATATCATACATTGTTCCTTTTGTTTTGAATTGGAGTTATTAAACTCCATGCAATCAGAGGCAACTCCTCAGATTATACCAGGTAAATAAGTAAGTAATTATCCCATCTGGCATTTTTTGAAAAGCATGTAGGTAATCTTTATTCAATATATGGATAAAAGGGATATTTTAGAAGTAGTTTTGTTCCTTAAAAAGGCAGTAGTTTTCACATACATGGAATTAAGAAAATTCATCTTATGTGTTCTCACCCTGTATTAGTCTCTTGTGTCTTCTGCTAGTTACTTTGTGATCTGCTATATGTATTATATACTAGCTGTTGATTTTCATTTTCCAAACACACCAAGTATTTTCTTGAATTGTTTATATATTAGTCAACATTGGAATATGGCCAAAAACTATTTTTAAAATAACCGTCACCTGGAAAGATACCCAGGAGTGGTATAGCTGGGTCATATGGTGATTCCATTCCCAGTCTTCTGAGAAATCTTCGCACTGATCTCCGTAGCATCAGTACTACTTTGCCATCTCACCAACAGTGTATACGCATTCTTATTTCCCCATGTTTATTATCACCAGCATTTATTATCATTTGCATTCTTGATGATCATCATTACAACTGGAGTTAGATGGAATCTCAGTGTAGTTTTGATGTACATTTCTCTGATAGTTAATAATGTTGCACTTTTTAAACATATATTTTCTGGATATTTGTATTTTTTCTTTTGAGAAGTATCTATTTAGTTTAATTGCCCATTTTTTGATTTTTTTGTGTTAACTTTTAAAATTTCTTAGTAATTTTAGATAAGGAAACAGTTTAAATAATGCTATGTACATACATGAAATCATCAATACCAACCTTAATAATATGTACAGGGAAGAGGAGAGAGTGGAGTGAGATCCGAAGGGAAACATACCAAGTGCTGTGTGCATGTATGTTCCTACCACTCTGAACCTCGTCATGATGTATAATTACAATGCACCAATAAAAGTATATTAAAATAACCCTAACCTGGTATGAACATGAAATAATATTAAATAGGCATTTAATTTGTATCATTAAATGGGCAGGTTTCTAGCTTATTGATAGGCTTGGGTCATAATTCCTATAGTACTTAATTTTTGAAAACTAAACTGGCTATCTTGTTTAGTGTGTCTTGTTCTTTATTTGATTATTCCTTTATTTAACCTACTATTAATTCCCTCTCCTCATCACTTCCAATAACTCAACAAATGCTGACCATTCTATCTTTTAAAGAATCTCTTGACCTCATTCATTTCTTTATCTAACTGCAGCCTCTGTTCCAAGTCCCTGCCAACTCTTGAGTGGATTTCTAAAGTGTTCTCTCTCCTCCGATTTTGCCCTTTGCCATCTATTCTCCAGCCACAATCAGAATTATATTTCTCTTCTTTTTCATTCTTACACTGTGACTGACTGAATCCTCATTCTCTCATAATCACACTTAATTCCTTAACATGAGATATTAGCTCCTTCATGGTCTGGGTCCTACCTTCCTTATTTCTCATCAATTCCTCAGTAAAATTGTATACTCCTCCTGTCTCAGTATACCAAGTAGCTGGGATTACAGGCATGCACCATTGTGCCTGGCTTATTCTTAATTTTGAAAGTTTTAATGTAGAGGGTCAAGGGAACTGGAAGTTATTAAATAGTTAATTGCCTGCAGGCATTGTGCTCAGGTTTCCCTATAATTCATTTAATTTTTATGACAATTCTGATAAGGTGATGTCATTCATTTCTTCTTTTTACCAGTAAAGAAATGGAGGTTCATGTTTACTGATAACTTATCCAAAATCACATGGTAGGAGTAAATATTCTAAGCATTTAATTTATAATCACACACTCTTAAGGTGAGAAAGATTATTTTCTCAGTTTTTTAGATGAAGTAGCAGGAGCTCAGAGAGAAAGAATACATTCTCCACCCATCCATTCATTCATAACCATCTTTTCCTTTAAGTCCTTGAATATATTTGTAAGAACTGCTTTGTAATCTTTGTCTGCTATTTCCAATACTTGGGTCATTACATGGTCAGTTTCTATTGATTACCTCCCTTTGTCACATTTTACTCTTTTCTCTCATGTTTAGTAGTGTTTTATCGTATGTTGTATATTGTAGATGACATATTATATGCATTCTGGATTATATCCTTTTCTACTTATAAAGCATGATCTTAATCCAAGGCTTGAGGTCTGAACCTCAGAGCATACAAGGTTTTCAGTAAGATCTATCACCTCTGGCCATATCAGAACTCCATCTTCCATCTCTTACAAATGTTATCTCTATTCAGCTCTCAGTTTTGCATCAGATGATCTCTGGTAGGGTTTACATTTGCACCCTAGCCTTTAACTGAAGACTCATTATAAATTCCTATAATGGCTTCTGGCCCACTTCCTCCCTAATCCCCAAAGCTTGAGACCTCTTTCTGCCTCATTAGCATACTGTTGGTTCTATTTGTATCATTTGCTCTGTGCTGCTCCAGGAAAGTCTAACATTAGACACACCTCATTATTCTTTCTCAAACCATTGTTGTATGTCATTTATTGTTCTGAGATGGAAACCATAGAATCTTATATTTTTCTCATTTTATAGTTGTTTTTTTTACCTTTTTCTGGTTTTTTTTTTTTTTTTTTTTTCGGTACTGGGGATTGAACTCAGGGGCATTCTACCTCCAAGCTACACCCCCAGTCCTATTTTTATTCTTTATTCTGAAACAGGGTCTCACTAAGTTGCAGAGGCTGGCCACGAACCCTGATCCTCCTGTCTCAGCCTCCCAAGTACTGGGGTTACAAGTGTGTACCACCACGCCTGGCTTACCTTTTTGTGTTTCAAACCAGTCTCATATTTTCTTATCATTGGAGATTTTCTGTGAATTTATCTATTATTTTCACAGTCTATTATTATCATATAATCAGGAGCTGAATGTCTAACAAAGCTAGATTGCTTATATTCAAAATCATAAGAGGGGGGTCAGGATCCTCATGTCATGTCTATGTGTCTCTTAGTGCTAGGGTTTATATTGCTTATTTATTTGCATGTACTTAATAGACATTATAATTTTGATAGGAACTTTAGTCACTTTGCAGGGTTAGTATTTTATGAGCAGATTGGATTTTTTTTTGAGGCTTGATTTAACATCTTTATTAGTGACATAAAAGGGAGAAAAATTATAAAGAAATTTTATATCTCAACTTTAGAAAACCATGTTTACCTCCTCTCTTTTCTTGAAACCACATTGAATAATTTATAAATATTGAGGCAGAAAAAAATTCTTAGTTTTGTTTAGTATATAAATGTAAACTAATTCTTGAGGGAAATAATCAGAAATCTAGATCTCTAACTAGAGGGAGAAGCCGGCAAAGCAATAACACTGAATGGGTCCAGGGGATAAGTGCAGGGGCGGGGGCGAGGAGAGAATGGGATTCAGATTAAAAGTGTTTTATCCCAATTTAAAGGTCAAGAGACCATGTGCCCATTTTGGTAGTATAGCTTCAGTAACAAGGGAGATTCTTTTTCAATGAATGTGGCTTCAGTGCAATCAGAACACTTTTTTCACTTTGTGTTTCACTCCCTGAACACAAGAGAGATTTTGGTAGAATAGATGCAGAAGTTAGCACAAAGATAAATTCTTCAGGAATATGTCTGTCTGCTTAAAACTGGAGAAGATTGTATTTATTGTCTATGTAGATCCTGGTCTATGCAGATGAGTAATAGTAGGATGGATTCTATTAGACCATTCTAAATATTCGCAAGAATGTAATGATATTTAGAAACTCTCCCCAGCCACTTTTTAAGACTACATTGTCATATAGTTTTTAAAGATGGGGATTTTTTGTAGGATAATTGTCACAGAATAAATTTTATGTGTTAAAAATAAAGTTTGGTGAGTTTTTAAATATGTACATTCCCATAAGAACATCATCACCAAGATAACAAACCTTTCCAGAAAGTTTCCTTGTGTTCCTTTCTACCTTTCTAACTCAATGCGCTTCCCTCGACTCTCACTCATCTGATTTATATCACTGTAGATTAAATTTCCATTTTCTATAATTTTATAAGTGATATCATAAAATTTACATAATTTTTATTGAAGCATACAGTTTTGCATCTAGTATAATAATTTTAATATTAATTCATGGCATTCATCTTTCACATCTTTGCATTGCTGAGTAATATTCCATTGTATTGATATACTTCAATTTGTTTCTTGTACATTGGGTTGTATATACTATTGTACTATTAAAACTATGGCCAGGAATAGGAAATTTACTACTTTTTCTAGTAGAACACTCTCTTATTGCTTCTCACAACTTAGTAATTTAGAGATTTGTATTGAAAAGTTGGTTTATTAAAGATGCCAACCATTAGAAAATTTCCAGATTCCAATTAGATCTCCAGATGACCAGTTTGCAGAGAACTGTTCTTCCTTTCTCTCTTTCCAATGATGCCTCACCAAAAATAAGCAGAAAATGAATAAGGGAGAAAAGGTAAAGAATAATGTAACAAATTAGAAAAGCCTAGCTTTTGTTAGTTAGAAGATGAATCTATTCATATCTTTGATGAAATTTGCCTTGGGTTTGTGAATTTTAAAAGCATAAAGGCCGCCACATTTGAATGGAATGATTATAAGCATTTCTGTGAAGATTTTTTTTTCACACTAAGCCTTTGCATAGGCGTTTTGATTCATAAAGGTGTTGGTATTCCTCACATCTTATTCCCAGTTTGTATTTTTATTTTCTCCAGCCTATTTTCACTCAGCGAGAGACTGTGGTTCGGTGTTTCCTTTTTTGGTGTGAATGTAACTTTCTAGCCTTTCAGACTATTTTGCTTTGCAGAGTTGTGCTTTAGATCTCCCCCAGAAGGGGAAGTGACTCATTTCTATACAGTAGCATGTAGGTGTGTGATGAATGTTGCTGCCAGGTAGAAATAGACAGGAATGCTATGTAAATGGAGCTTTATAGCTATGAAAATCTGAAGCATTTCAATTTTCTTTGGGACTTAGATAGGGGGAGGGAGATAACTTCAGAAATTGGCAAAGGTACTGTGTTTTGAGGGAGACCTTGAGGCAAATTAAAACATCACATACATGTTATGAAATTACCAATAGCCTAATACAAGAATGATGTTTTCTTAAAGATGCTTTGTCCCATGAAATATTGGCTGAGGACTACAAACCTTTAGTGGGATAATACCCTGGTAGTGTAGGCCTGATAACTGAGATTGTCATGACTAGTTTTTAAGACTTCTGACTGTGTGAATTCACAGAAATCTCCAAGTTTGTATGTTCTTTAGTCGGCTGTACTATGAAGAAATGAGGAAGTTAGTTGTAGTTGTACAGCTATCTGCCTCTGCAGACCTCTTAATGTTCTAAAAATAATCTCCTTGCTTTGGAGACCAGGAATAGTTGAGTTACAAATACCACATTGTCCTGCAAAGCAGCTGCCATACTGAGATGTAAGGATAATTTTTACTTACATGGAGAGGCTGATGTCAGTGGCTTTAGGCACAATTCCTACTGGGGTAAGACTCAAATATGAAGGATGATAATATATAGAAAATGTCTAGCTAATTAAAATTTTTTCTTCCTAATACACCAGATTCCTCTAGTTCTGGCAGTATTTAGAGTAGTGTCTTATCATAGTATGTACTTAACAAAGTTTCATAAAAATAGGCAGATTAAAAACTGAAAGGTGGTGCTTTTAAATTTAAAAATCTTCCTTGAGGTATGATTATAAAGCTATCTATGTTTTACACTTTGTGACTCAGAAAAAAATGGAACACCTAGATTTTTAAAAACTTTTATCATTTTTACTCTAATCATTATCTCACTGTACAATATTACATTATAGAATGTCCTTGGATTTTTGAAACCTCATTAAGAATCTGTATTTAAGAACAAATTTTCAAAAAAGTAGAAGAAAATATCTGGTTAGTTTAGAATAAAATATGATGAATAATATTTACAGCGTAGAATATTCTACTGGATATTTTCTATGTGATCTCTTTTAATAAAAATGAAAAAGGTATGTGTGTGTGTATGTGTGTGTGTGTGTGTGTGTGTGTATGTGTGTATCTTAGTTGACAACAAAAAAGGAAATATGAGAATTTAGTTGATTAGAATATAAAATATAAATATGAAAAGAAATGTGGATAAAAGGATAATGAGAGACTCTAAAAGTAAAGGGTTGATTTCTCTAAATCCAAAATGGCATGCTGCTGAGACCAGTGTACATTATCAAATTTGAATCTGCCTATGTATATACACTAACAAAGATATCATAAAAATAAGCCTGCACTAATTTTATAGATCAGTGTATCGAACATTTTTAAGAAGTTCATTGGATATTCACCATTTATCAAACATTATCCTAGACAAATAATGTAGAGCATCTGCCATGAAAAGGTTCACAGTGTGGTGAGAGAAACAGGGAGCAGAGCAGAAGTTGTAGCCTAGAGCTTAGGGATGTGTTGATGTTCAGCCTTGGCCCCACTATTCAGTCCAATCCTGCTAGCAGGTCTCAGCCTATGGAGACTAAAGAGCAAGTGTCAACCTTAACAGTCTTTCTGCCATTCCTGAACTTGTATGAGACGACCAGGGTAGCACCATATCTAATCTATACAACCACATTTCTCATGTATGCAAGGCATGGCATTCAAACATAAGGCTAATTGTCTGAATGATAACTTTTAAATATAGGTCACTGCATTGAGGATACAACTTAGAGTGGAAATATCCTTGTGTAATTTCCATATTGGATGTTGAACTCCAAAATCTAAGTAATTAAGGAACAGACAAACAAATAATACAAATACTAAGAGATACCACTTTCATCAGATAACTTTTTGAAGAGTATCAAAATGGTGAGTGAATGGATGAAGTAATGAGGAAGACTTCAAGCTTGTAACTAGAGTATCCAATAAGTTGGGCTCCTGTTTAGTAAGCACAGTGAGGAGATGGTAAAGTCAAAGGTTAGGAGTTTCATAGGAGAGGTTGTCTGTCTTAACAAGTCACCAACGCATCTCTCCATTCCTTTAGTCTTTTAGAAATTAGAAAAACAAAGAACAGAGTTGTAAGCATGTATCCAACACTATGTAAGTCAATACAGGAAAATGTCTACCTCAAGAATAAATCATTAGCAAATTCATTGAACATCTTTAATTCAAACTAGGTAGTCTTTATTTTTAGTGTGCGTGTGTGTGTGTATGTTGTGTGTGTGTGTGTGTGTGTGTGTGTGTGTGTGTGTTACGAGGGATTGAACTCATGGGTATTCTACCTCTGAGATATACTACCATCCCTGTGTGTGTGTGTGTGTGTGTGTGTGTGTGTGTTACGAGGGATTGAACTCATGGGTATTCTACCTCTGAGATATACTACCATCCCTATATTATTTTTTAATTTGAAACAGGGTGCCACTAAGTTGCTGAGAGCCTTCCTAAATTGCTGAGGCTGGCCTCAAACCTGACGTCCTCCTGTTCCAGCCTCCCAAGTACTGGGATAGGTGTACACCACTAAGCTCTGATTATCAGATAGTATTTATTTATTTATTTATTTATTTATTTATTTATTTATTTATTGCGGTACTGGGGATTGAACTCAGTGGCATTCTACCTCTGAGCTATACCCCTAGCCCTATTTTTTATTCTTTATTTTGAAACAGGGTCTCACTAAGTTGCGGAGTGCCTCACTAGGTAGCTGAGGCTGGCTGCGAACCCTGATCCTCTGGTCTCAGCCTCACAAATACTGGAATTACAAGCGTGCGCCACCACGCCCGGCTCTCAGATAGTCTTTAAATGAACACATTCAATCTTTGATTATAGACCTCTAGGGATGACTACTGTTTGCACTTCATGTATGATTTTTATGAGTCTTATAATTTCCAGCTATTACCAGATTTATCAGCTATGTCTTATGGTAACACATTTAATTAAACTATTAAAATTCATAGCTCTGAAAATAAATAAACCTTAAGGCACATTAAATAAATTTAAGAGGACTTTGCTGTTATAGGAATTGCTGGGAAAAGACTGTTCCAGAAAATGGAATGCCTGTTGGAATAAAATGTTAGGCTAACTGAACTTTCAGAAAACCCCCAAACCCTAAACTGACTTAATCTTGTCTATTCTTTTTCCACCTGTCTTCAAGAGAGTCCTCTAGGATGCTTGAATGGGCATTGTAACACTTTCATAATTTTACCACTGGAGGGCTCAGTGGTCTTTTTAATGTTTCTTTTAGACAAAATATATTTGTATAACAGACTTTGAGACACAGTTTTTTCCCTGCTTTTGAGAAAACCTGTTTTGGAGGTATAGTTAGGTACCCAAACTGAATGGGTCACTATAGCCAAAAAGCTTTTTGTAAATGCCCTTAAAGATATAAACTCTGTCATTGCTGCATATAAAATGGAAATCAAATGGGAAGCACTAACATTTCTTCCAGGGAAATGGAGATGACACCAGGCAGGCTTGTGCTCAGATATGCGTGGCCTTGCAGGGGCATTCCGATAGCAGTATGGCAGATTAGTGTAATAATGAGGGCTGAGAGGTTTGCAGTAGTCCAGATATTAATTGCTGTAGTTAGAGTGGTGCTGTAGTTTGCATGTTTGGGTGTTCCTCAAAGACCCATGTGGTAAAAGTTTGGATCCACAGTGGTGCTAAAGACCAGGAAGGAAATTTCAAGCTGTGGGCCTTGAGAGAGGTCCTTAGGTCATTGGGGAATTCCAAAAGGGATTGTGGGACTCCGGATCCTTCCTCTTCCTATCTCTTTTTGCTTCCTGGCTCATCATAAGTGATTTTGCTCTGTCCTGTGCTCCCACCATGATGTGCTGCCTTACCACAGGTCCAAAGCAATAGAGCCAAACACCCATGGACTAGAAGCTCCAATTCTGTGAGCCAGAATAGCTTTTTGTTTTATATGTCTTATCTTCTCAGATATTTTCCTGCAGTGGTGGAAAGCTGACCCATACAGATAGGAATGGAAATATTTTTAAAGATTAATTGAAAGTATATAGGGTGGGAGTCAGGGGACTGTGTTCATAGATAGTTCCAGGATTCCTGTTGCGTGATCTATTTTAAGAATTGTGATAGTAGTTCTTTTCCTGGAGCTGTTTATGTGCCTGTGGGCCAACCTCTTGGAGCCTGGTACTGGAACATGGGTTGAACAAACAAATTCTGATGTAAGTGATATACCTGTTTGGCATCTGCATTATTATTTTGTGTAATAATTAGGAGGGAGCAAAGGTAGTGAAGGGGTAGCAATCAATTATTGTGTAAACACGTGGAAACAGTGTTGGCCCTGAAGACAAAGTAGAAAATCAATGTAAAGCAGAGATGAAAACCCCAGAATAGATTCCAGATTGTAGCAGAAACCCGGGTTTCTGGTTAGTTCTCCCTCCTTACCCTCCTTGCGGCCTGCCAGTGAGCCTGTGGTTAGGGATGCCTCTCACTCTCCTCCTTCCTTCTAATCTCTGAAGATCCCACTGTTTTCCAGAGCAAATCAGAAAGAGAGGCAAGGACCAGGTAAACTATAGTTGTCAAAGTGGAACACCAAGCATTATAGTTATAAACATTCTCATTGTACTTCATTAATGAATCAAAGAAGGAGAGAAGAACTTAGTGAGCATTGACTATGTGCTTAACATTTTATATTTTCTTCTCCTGTACAGTACAGTAATTTGCTAAGAAAATAAAGTGGAATATTCCTCTCCCTTTGAAGCCTGATCTTGCTGTAGATGAGCAGCCATGAACTTTAGCAAAGGCTTTCCAGGAAGGCAAAGGACAGCCAGCAAGGAGTTTCCCCATGGGGCTTCCTACCTTGGCCATGCCTGCAGGAGCTGAAGCAGTTCCTTTCTCACAGGTTTAGGGTCTGTCCTACCAGGAGGGTCTCTTCTGCATGGATTCCAAGTTTGCTCCACCTCACCCTATGCCCCTAAGTGCCTCTTTTGCAGCTACCCTCAGCAGATAATTCTGGGGAACTTCAGTCTGGGCTTTGTCATGGTGCTTGCTGGTCCTGGGGAAATGTTATGGGGGCTGAGAAGTGGCAGACACTACTTCTTCCAGACTGTCTATGCCAGGACTATCTCTGGAAGCCCTATATTTGGCCTGACAGAATGCTGCATCACCAATCTTTATAGGATCTTTGGAGATTGTAGCTCAAGTGATAGGCTCAAGAGGTACTGGAGGTAACCACCACATAAGAGCATTCCTGGGAATTTTCCTAGGAATAATTAATATGAAAGTGGCTTACTACAAGGATTTAAGGAAGCATCAAAGGACCCGACTAAAAATGGCTTAAATAAGAAGGCCATATTACTACCTATTTAATGAGGAATTTTGAAATAGGCAGTACCAGGATCAGTTTGGCTGCTCAGCAGAGTCCTTGAGGGCCCAGGCTTCCCCATATTTCTCTTCTGCCATCATCAGGACATTAAAGAAGCCTCCCACTGTGGTCACAGGATGGCTCCAGCTGTCCTGATTAGCCTTTGTTAATATGTGGATGTGTAACACGTGCTGATGACCTGCTCTCTGTATGGCTGATGCTGAAGCATGGATTGAATAAAGGAATTTTGACATGAGTGCTACACTGGTTTAGCATCTGAATAATTTTTTTGCATGTGATATTTATGAGGGAGACAAGTGGTTGACGTCTCCTTGTGCATCTTCCTTTATACAAAGGAGGAAAATGCTTCCTGTGGTCATCCAGCAAGCTTCATTTAAGGTTTTTTGGCCAGAACTCAATTGCATGCTTTCCCTTTATCCAGCTATCAACACAGACTGTATAAGAACCTCTATAGAGACCAATCACAATTTACCCCCTGGGGACAGGCATATTGCTCCCCAACTGTCCTCATAGGAAATAAGAGATAATGCATAAAGGAAGATGGCTATCTGTTAACTATATTTTCCAAGACGTGAAAAGAGAAAATCAGCTTAAATTACATTAAAGGAAATACAAATGACCCTTAGAAAGAATGTGCAAACAAGATAGTGGTATCGTACACTTGATGATATTATCATATTGGAATTGCATATATGTATTCCCTAAAGATCTGAAAATAAAACGAATAGATATTGATTGAAAGATAATTAGGCTTTGCCTGGACATTAGAATATGTGCTAAATGACCTTAAGAGTCTCCTTCATCATGCTGATAAGGAGAAATTCCATCAGCAAAGAATTAGCTAAGAACAGTATTTAAACTGTCACAAATGGGCATGACCTCTTAAACTTTGAAAGGCTTGTGAGTTCACTCTGCTCTATTTTTTCTGGTTGTATTCTCCTGGTCCATTTAGTCTTAAACTTAATTTTGTCTTTGAGTGTAAACCTGTGACATGTCTATGCAAATCCGAGTCTCATCTCTGAAATGTAAACATATACCTAAATTTTTCTGTTCTCTCACTGACTGGCCTTAGCTTTCAAGATTTTTCTGTTGACCCAAGTTTCAAGTTTATTTGCTCAAAGAGCACTCAGTGTGCAGAAAAACTTTTACTCCCTGGACTCTTACATTGTAAATTTGTGTGTGTCTCTCTCTTCTTCTTACCAGTCTGGACTGGCTAGGGGTTTATGAATTTTATTGATATTCTGAAAAACTTAGTTGGTTTCATTGATTTTCTCCATTGATTTTTAGTTTTTTTATTTTATTGATTTTTCATCTGTTGTTTCCTTTCTTCTACTTTCTTTGGATTTAATTTTATCTTTTTCTAGTTTACAAAAGTGGGAGGTAGGTGATTTATTCTTCTTATCTATTATAAACATTTAATGCTATAAATTCTTATTTTATTTACTTATTTGTGGTACTGAGGATTGAACAGGTGGAGAGGGTGGAGAGGGTTCTATTTCTGAGCTACATCCCCACCCCTTATTTATTTATTTATTTATTTATTTATTTATCTATTTATTTATTTTTACAGTACTGGGGATGGAACCTGGGGGCATTCTACCTCCGAGCTACAACCCCAGCCCTATTTTTTTATTCTTTATTTTGAAACATGGTCTCACTAAGTTGCGGAGTGCCTCACTAAGCAACTGAGGCTGGCCGCGAACCCAGATCCTCCAGTCTCAGCCTCCCAAATGCTGGGATTACAAATGTGAGCCACCACACCCAGCTCCCTTTTTTATTTTTGAAACAGGGTCTCATTAAGTTACCACATGCTTGCCTCAAACCTGTGATTCTCCTGTCTCAGTCTTCCATGTATTTGAATTACATGTGTGCACCACTTTTCCTAGATTAAAAATTCTGTTTTAAACTCTACTCAGTCAGGAATGGTGGTGCTTGCTTGTAATCCCAGTACTTGGGAGACTGAGACAGGAGGATTGTAGGTTTGGGGCCAGACTCAGCAACTTAGTAAGGACTTCCACAACTTAGTCATACCCTGTTTCAAAATAAAATAAGAAAATAGGGCTCGGGTGTAGCTTGGAGGTAAAATGTCCCTGGATTCCATCCCCAGTACCATAAAAAGATACATAAATATATATAAATAAATAAACATACATACATACTTACATACATACATACTGCTCTAGTGACCTCCCATAAACTTTCATATCTTATATTTTTGTTAGTTCAAATTTTTTTCTAACATAATAATCGATTTATTCTTTGACCCATGTGTCCATAAAGTATACTATTTAATTTCTAAATTTTTAGGATTTTCCAGAGATCTTTCAGTTCATAATTTCTTTTTACTAGTGTTTCTTGTTTTTATTTGGGATGGGAGGGATGAGGGAAATTTAGGGGAGAAGAAAGGGCTGAGAACAGGTGACACACTTTTCCTCAAATAGGAAGGACTCCCATTTTGTGGCAAGTTCACCTGAAGGGCACATATTGTGTTTTAACACCATCCAAGACTGTTCTGTTGAATTTCAAAATGAGAAAATGTTTTTGTTTGACACACAATGAGCACTGGCATTAGGTAAGCAGATCTGGCCGGGTTTCACAGAGGACTTCTCACAGAAACAGTGACCAGACACTTGTAGGGGGTGGAGGAGGAGAGCAGATGAGGGACATAAGCAGGCCAGTGCTGGAGACTCCAAGTGGGCAGAACTTTGAGAAGAGTTGGAAGGATAAAGATGAGGCGAAGAAGAAAAAAAAGATGAGCAGGTAAGGTCTAGAGGTGGAGGTGAAGTGCTCCCAGTGAAGCAGTAGAGCATCTTTCAATGAGCTACTGCATGCCAGGCTTCTTGTTTTTAAACAAGAAAGAGAAATCATCCCATACTCCAACATTCTGTTCCTAATTTCTAATTTAGTTCCGTTGTAATTAGATTGTATTCTTGTATGACTTTGGATCCTTTTAGGTATATTGAGACTTGTTTTGTGACCCAAAAGATTGTCTTGCTAAATGTTCTAGTGCACTTGAAAATAATGGATATTCTATAATTGTTGCATATCATGAATGAGAATTGGACAAGTTTTGTGTTGCTCAAATATTTTTTTGTTTTGTTTTTGTTTATTGAGTTTCTGTCTGTTCTATTGAGTATTATAAAATGTGGTTAAAATCTCTTACCCTTATTGTGATTTGTCTGAAATTCCATCTACTTTGTCTCCATGTGTCTTGTAGCTCTGTTCTTATAATCATAAACATTTAGAATTATTGTGTTCTCTTGGTAAACTGATCGCTTTATTCTTTTGAAATTTATGTTCCCCCCATAAAATTCTGTGTTCTGAAGTCTTCTGTCTGGTAGTATATGGCTATAGTAAAATATAGTCATTTTATGTTTTTTGGATTAATGTTAGCATGATGTATCATTTTCCATAATTTTATTTTAACCTACTGTGTCCTTAAATTTAAATTTAATTTCTTGAAGGTGGCATATGATTGAGTATTTCAATTTTATGCATTCTGACAGTCTGTACTTTTTAAGTGGTTTATTTGGGCCATTTATATTTAATGTGATTACTGATGCAGTTGATTTTAGTCTACTATCATTACTGTGCTACTTGTTTTATTCTATTTGTTTCATACCATCTTTGTTCTCCTTTTACACTGTATCTTTTTTCTTTTTAACTAATTTAGGATTTTGTGGTATTTTATCTTCATCATTTATTATATATAACTTTTGTTACATTAGTGTTAATGTTGAGATAATAGTTCTCATCTGGGAGTGATTTTGACCGTCAGAAACTGGCAATGTCTAAAGACATTTTTGATTGTGTCACAGTGCTGCTGACGTTTAGTGAATAGAATTAAAGGTTGCTACTGAACATTCTGTTTTTGTATGTGTGTGGTACTGGGGATTGAGCCCAGGGGATGCTACCACTGAGCTATAGTCCCAGCCCTTTTTAGTTTTTGTTTTGAAAAAGGGCCTCACTAAATTAAGATGTGATAACCTTGAGCCTGCAATCCTTCTGTCTCAGTTTCCCAAGTACTGGATTTATAGGCATGTGCCACTCTGCCTGGTTGCTAATAAATATTCTATAATGCAGCTACTCATGACCAAAAACGTATCTGACTTGACTGTAGCATAAAACAAATCAAACTGATATTATCATATTGGATGTGGTATATTAGTGTTTTAGGTTAGCGATTAGCCCTGAAATTCCACCAAGTCAATTCATTGCTCAGGCACCTTCAATGCCTCCACACAGCCATTGGGATAAAACCTTCTTGATAAGATTCAAGGATCTCTATACTTCAGCCTAAATGTATCTTTGTAAATATTTTTCTTGATTATTTCAGGTAAAATTGCTTATCTTGCATTCATTAGCTCTTGTATTCATCAACTCTTCATGGCCTCCAGATTTCCTGTGCTTCTTGGTTTTCATTTAAAGCACATCAGAGCTTCTGCCAAGCTTATGTTTTCCTCTACACAGATATGTGTTCTATACACTGTAAAACTCAGCTCAAGTATTATTTCTTCCAGAAAACCTTCCCTGGTGACCCCCAGGAACTCACTCATTTTTCTCCTTCCTTTGGTTCCATGAAGGGTTTTCTAAGTTTTTGGCTCAGACTCTTTTTATTTTCCCTCTTGGATGTCTCTAAGGTTCCTCTATGTCTTCCTCTATATGATTGATTCTCACATTAAATCTCTTCTTCCATCTGGTATTGGCTGTACTTTCAGAACCTCAATTTAAAATGTTTGGTTAGAGCATGGTGCTAATAATAAAATGTTTGAAAGTGAGCTTATTACAAATGTCCTCTCTATGCTGAACAAGCTAAACTACTTAATTTATACATATTTATCTTTTTTTTCCTTCCTATTCTTTTGGATATGCCATTTCTTTAAGAATATCTTTTTGAATTATGTCTAAATCTTTCCTGTACTTCAAAATCTGAATCAAACAACCCCCTCATTCTGAAGATATCTCTGATCAACTTATTGGAAATCTTTCCATTTTTTAGCCTTTTGCTTAAAATACTATAATAGCAACTTTTAATAATAGTTTAATAGTTCACTTACTTTTAATGTTGTCTCTATATTTGTCTTATCTATTCCAGTTAATTATAAATTCTTAGGCAGTTGGGACAAACTGAAAAAGTGCTTATCCTAGTGCCTTATATAGTATGTTTAAGTAAGTGTTTTAATGAGTAACAATATTATCCTCCCACGTATGCATTTTCTGAGCTATCTTGGTTAACACATACTGGGATTTCCACTCAAATAGATCATAAACTTCTTGAGGGTAGAGACATACTTTATATTTTATATTTCACAGTTTGATAGGCCCTTTATATACTTTTTGAAGCAATATTAATTGATAGTGTTAATATAAGAGCATGACCTAATGATGAAAAATAGTATAAGTGTTATGAAATGTTCTTCCATTATGCTCCTCATCTTTGGAAATGTATACACAACCTTGTTTGGGCAAAAGGAAAAAAGAAATGTTGCATACATACTTACATGTGCACTGATTCTAGTAGATGGTACCACCTAGTTTGTATGATTCTCATTAAACTGTCTTCTAAGACAGAGTCTATCTTGGATGGGAATCTGATGTCTCCTTGGCACCTCTCTCATTTTCTCTTCATTGTCATTTCTGAATTCTGTAGTCTTTGTCCTGGGTTCCATTTAGAAGGGAATAATGAATGATTTTCTCAGTGTCTAATGGAAAAATTTGTTAAATCTTCTGTGAGTGGAACATCTACCCATGTAACAAAGGTATGGACCCAAGTGCATTTGTCTAGGAGGTAGGCCAACTGGAAGGGATTTTAAAAGCCTTTGAATCAAGATTCTCTTATACATCTTCATCTAATCTCTTCTTTTCTTGAGTTGCCTAAAATCCCACTGTATTTTGTAGCCTGCTTTTTGTCTAGACTTGCGTAACTGTTTTGTCAATTGCCTCAGAAAATGTTATGATCTTTCTTGACCTCATGTGGAAAATGACCTGAAATAAATGTTTTTTGTTTCAATTTCATCTTGATATTAGGGTAGTTTTAACTGGGACTGCAATGTTAAAGCAGGTTATGAGGTTTTGGTGGACATTTGGCATGTCTTTTTTTTTTTTAATGGCATTTTTATTCTGCAGTAAATATATCTACAACAAGAAAAAACTCAAATCCATAAAACTTAATAAAATCTTATGAACAATTGAGAAAGGAGCCCTTTATAGTTGTCCAAGAGGTTTTATTGAGGAAGTGGTAAATGGAGAAAGGGAGATTAGTTAATGAGAAGAAATGCTGCAGCAAGCTTTTAGTGTGTACACAAGGTCACCAACTAAAATTCACTCCAATAAAGAGAAAGTCTGTGAAAATCATGCAGAGATTCTTCATACCAATGTAATTGGCCTGAAAAAAAAATACTCTTTGGCATTGCTTTGGTGGGTTAAAATGCATTTCCAAGGCAAGGGGAGTTAGACAAGAAATTCTTTTTCAATCAACAGAGCTATAATACATGTCTGTGTGAGAGAGTGAGTGTGTGCACATGTGGGTGTGTATGTGTTTATGCATATATATGCATGAATATATATGTGTATACATTTGTTCGGTAATAATAGAAAGTACATATGTTCTTAATGCACATATATACAGTAATAATAGCAAGTACATTAAGAATAAATATGTCTTGGGTCCAGATAATGGCCAGATCAGAGAGGTGGGAAAAGAGGGAAGGGTGAAGGGAAATGGGGAGAACAGACTGGAGGGGAAAATGCTTATAGGTTGTGACCAAGCCAGCATTCTCACTGCAATAATCCAAAAATCTGACCACACAACTTAGAGGAAGGAAGACTTATTTGCTCATAGTTTCTTGGAGATTCCTGGTTCAGTCCATGTGAGGCCTGAGTCTGTAGGGATCTCACAAAATTGTGATGGGAAGCAGAGAGAGGGAATGTACACAGGCTCTGCTTCTCACATCATAGAGGCCAGAAGCAAGAGAAAACAAGCCAGCAAGGGGATTGAAAGACAAAAGCACAGTCCCTAAGGCCAGAGCCCCAGGACCTACCTTCTCCAGCCACCCCCCACCAGCCTAGGTTACCAATCTAGGCTTCAATCACAATGGATTTATTTACTGATTAGATTACAACTCTCATGACTTTACTATACAGACCCTGAGCTCTTCAGGGGTCATTCTATATTTGATCATAATAGGTATTAAGAAGCAAACAAACAAACAACCAGACCAGAAATAGAGCAAGGAGATGGAGGCTTAAGGGAAAAAGACAAAACCCTAAGGGATAATAGGAAAGAGTGACAAGCACTATAAACTCTTCATGGAATCTAAGTGGAAATGGAAGGGAAAGTGCTCTTTCTCATTTGAACTTGAAACACTTACCACTTTTGGAATTAAGTGCTAAATAATAGTATAGGGTAGTTTGATACACACACACACACACACACACTTTGTTTCTATGATTTTGTATTCATTCATTTGTTCCTACTTGTTGAAGATTATGTATACCTGTTAGCTAATCCCTTTGGAGATGGTACCTTAAAGTTTCTTATATGTTCTCATACCTCGGATCAGAAACCATCATTACCTTGTTAGGAGTTAGGAGATGGCCTACCTGTTATGAAAGTTTTTGTTTGGAGGAAAATCAGCAGAATGATTCCAACATCTCTAATACCTATACTGCTAATACCTGTATCAGGTAATGGACAAATGATCTGTTAGCTTCTGTGTTTTTAGAGGAATCTTTTAAAGTAGCATCCAATAAAGACTGTCAAGTGTTATTAATAGTAGGTTGAGTTCATAGAGAATGCACAGGAACTATTGCCATGTAAGAGTTCATTATTCTATTGGTTAAGACACCTATGAGCTATTTTTGCATACTTATCTGAGAAATGAGGAAAAAAGTTTTTGTATGCTAAAAAAAAAAAAAAAAAAACCTCTCTGACTGATTTAATTTTTAGGTTTATTTTATATTCTATTCCCAGCAAAAGCTTTTAAATCTGTTCTTCCCTACCATTCAGGAACACGTTCTGATACATGTTGTCATTTATACATAGTGGAGAAGAAACTGAAAGAAGTAATGTCATGTTTTCTCAACCGAGAAGTTAAAGACCTGTGCATTTTTCTCTTTAAACATTTGAATTGAGGAGATGTTCTGGAAGAAGACACTTGACTGAGGCTGTTACAGAAGCAATTCATATACTAAGCAGATGTCTTTGGATGACATCACAAGATTCTATCTTATTCTGAGGTTTTGTTCCTAGAAATTGGCCATTTTTATATTTGTATATTTTAGATTTTTATAAAACAGTGGCTCTCAGTTCTATCAGAAAATATCCCTATTATAACAAGTATCTTCCTATTGGGATAAAAATAGAAATAGAAATGACTGGGTTTATCCTATCTACTTTTCAATGTGATTTCAGCCATGGAATTTTGAACCATAGATGACCTTTGTGGCATAACATTTAGACCTAAATCATGAATCTTTGGATCATGAAATTGTCACTTTCTTACAAAATATTGTGAAATGATGGTAGCCCAGTTGTTTGTAATGGTGATGTTGGGTATTTTGCTGTATTTGGATTAATCCACAGCATTTTTACTGATTTTTTTAAAGTTTCCTTTTTTTCTCGAGATGTCATTGAAAAATAGAATATAAAGCTTCCCTAAGACACATTTGAACCAAGGCAATATCATTTTGATCGTTACTAAAATGAAATTTTGTGGCCAAGAATGTCAAATATTTTCCATAGGATGTATGATGTTAATAATATTTTATTGGGGAATTGAATTGTGCACTTTTTGAGGGGGGTGAATAGGGATTGAAGCCAGAGTCATTAGACTTCTGAGCTATACTCTCAGCCTTTTTTACTTTTTGTTTTTGAAAAAGGTTCTTGCTAGGTTGCTGAAAGTCTTGCCAAGTTTCTGAGGCTGTCCTCAAATCTGCGATTCTCCTGTTTCAGCCTCCCAAGTACTGGGATTAGAGGTGTGTACCACCATGCTCAGCTAGAATTGTGTATTTATGCTTTCAGTAATAATACAAAAATCAAGATACTCCTTTAGTCTCGTAGGATCAATTTAGGAACACATATAGACCAAATACTGGCATGTGCATTTATGTCTGTATCACTATGAATCTCACTAGCATACACAATTATAATGTACCAATAACAATTATAAAAACAAAAAAGTTGATTGAAAAACTAATAAAGGCAGAGGAAGTCATACTCATAGGTATGTAATTACTTGGATGAAATTTTAGGATGTAATTTTATCATGGTGTCATATTAAAAGAAAATTAAAATCATAGATTAAATATTAAGGTTAATAAGGTTTTGGTTTTTGAAATGCTAGAGGAACTGTAGGAAATTATTAAATATTTATATTTTTCATGTTCTTGCTGACTATAATTAGCATAACCTATCTGGCTATCTATAGAAGCTGTCTAGCTTGGAGTCAGAGGACCTGGGTTTGAATCTCATGTCTGCCACTTATTAGCCACTTGGCCTACAAAATAGAGGTAATAATATCCACCTTTCATGGAGTTGTGTGGATTTAATGGGTTAGTTCCTGGCCCAGAGTAAATGCAGGTCTGGCTCAGTTATGATTCATTTAGTCTCACAGCTATGTATCTAGGGATTGCTCATATCTGCCTCTAGATCATTCTCCCCAAGCCCTCAATGAACAGGAACAGCCACCTATTTTGACACAGGTGCATCCCAGAATGAATACTAATTTTAGATTAAATTCCTTGGAATCTGACCCTCAGAGGAGGATTCATTCTTGGAAACATGGTGTAGTAGAGAATTTGCTCAGGAAAGCTGATAGGCGGTTGGGGAGGAAGGACCAGAAAAGAAGCAGGAAGCAATCCCAACAAAGATGTGACATCCAGCAAAGTCTTCAGGGAGATTATTGGCTTGGTCTTGGAGGCTCTGAAAACAATGTAGACCGCACACTAGAGGTGTGCTGATCGGGCCAAGGGAGCTGGCATGACCATACCTTCCATCCCTTGGGTGTTGTTTAAGTGCAGTTGCCAGGAAAATGTGCATTCCTAGGCACTTTTATTTTTGCTATGGGGCCTGAACAGGAAGAATTTTCACCCTAGTTATTCAAGACACTGTTTTTCAAAGTTGTACAAGATTTTAAGTTTCTGAATCCATGAGTGAGTTGACTTGTTCATTTTGCTCCATGAGTTCTGGTCACTTCTCACTTCTCCAATGCCTGTGGTGTTTGCTTTTCAAATGGATGCTGAAACTACAGAGCAGATGATACCAGATAGCAGCTTAACCTAAGCACTCTAATTTGGCTGCCTACTTTCTCCCTGAGTATACGTAGATGTGTTCACCCCAGAGTTACTGATGGTGCCAGGAACCTTGCTACACAGAGAAGTGTAGAAACTTGTCAGTTGAGTCCTATTATATGCTAGGTCTTGGATGCCAAGGTCTGAAAAATATTTTACTTAATCCTTACCATATGCATATGAATTAGCTTAATCTATGTGTGGGGGCGGGTACAAGGGATTGAACCCAGGAACATTCTACCTCTGAGCTATACAACTTTTCTTTTTTTGAATATATGTTTGTTGGTGCATTATAATCTCACATCGTAATGAAGTTCAGAGTGATAGGGACATACCTGCACTCAGCACTGGGTGAGCCTCCCCCTGGATCCCACGTGCTCCCTCCCCTTCCCCATACATGGTATTGAGATTGGCATTGGTAATTTCATATATGTACATAATTCCAATGGAAATGTTTCCTTCATTAATACCCCCCTGTCCTCCCTTAAACCCTCCTCCATTGCTCCACTGGGGTTTCTCCTCCTTTGTCTGGAATCTTTTTTTCTTTTCTTTAAATTTTGAAACAAGGTCTTGCTAAGCACACTAGCCTGGAACCTGTGGTCCTCCTGTCTCAGCCTCCCAGAGTGAACCTACTCTTAAGGCTAAAAGGTTAACCTTTAAGAGGCTATTTGCCCAAATTCACAGAGAGATGGAATCAAAACTGAAGTCAAAGCCTACTTTCTTGGCCAATTCATTTTACACAGAAAACAAAGCAAACCAAACCAAAAAACATAAACAAAACCCTGAATTCTTAATATAGGTTGGCATCTTTAGACATAGAATTAAGCCATTATGGCTCTTTAAAGTTTCTGAAATATGAGAGATGGTGTGTGTGTGTGTGTGTGTGTGTGTGTGTGTGTGTGTGTGTGGTGTAAGACAGAAACAAACAGAATTAGCATAACTGATAGTATAGTAGTTAATACATTTTTTATTCTGATCAATAAAAATCACAATGGTAAGTTACATAAGTTTGCTTAGGAGTTGTCTTTTTGTTAATTATCTATAAACACATGAATGTTGCTTTTTGATGTAAAGGGGGTATACTTTTGAGACATGAAAAAATTAACTCTGGGTAAAGGAAAAGAAAAGAAAAGCATTTACCTCATCATTCTTTTTTCTCAGAAGCAAAACAAGGTTTGTACCTTCTAATGAGTAGACCACAATCTTTGTGCACCTAAAGTTTTATTGATTCAGGGTCCACTGATTCCTTTGGTTGCTTTCATGACAGTTGTTTAAATGCAGAGAAATAGAGAGCTGTGGAATGATTCCTTAGCTTCAGAGCATATGCTCGATTTGCTAGTAGTTGCAACCAAATATTCCCAAGGATAATAACAAGGCAAGAATGAACTTGAAAGTTCCTTTAGTTTTATCAGGGATGACAGAGGAAGACATCTGTCTAGAAGACTAATTCTCATCTCTGCGGGGGCATCAGGGGCTGCTGCATAAGGCTCAAGCTTGGTTCAGGCAGTGATGGCTTACCTCCCTTAGGCCTGTGGTGTACTCAGTTATCCTGGGGCCTGCTGTGATTGTAGAGTAAAATTCCATAATGTGCTCTTTGAGGCAGCTCAAAGCTGCTTCACCACAGCTATTGCTCTTCCTTTGTTGCTAAGGATCAGAGTTTCCCTTACTTGTACTGCATTTCCCAAAGTTGGCCTGGGGTTTCCTGTTGTTTAGGTACATTTCTTTGGAGTATTTTTTTCTTTTTTTTCAAATAGACTCATTGTTCACTATGAAAACAACCAAGAACAACAGAAATATGTTTCCATTCAAGCTGATCATAAATGTTTGGTATGGCCTTCTTAAGAAACACAGAGATTAAACAGGTTGTAGGTAGAGGCTTGGAAACTTTAGAATCAACTTTTAGATTTATACAAATTAACTTTGAAGAAGGAAATGTAATCCTGTTACACCCAAGGAAAATGCCCCTGAGTATTATAGTGTATGCTATCCTTTCCAGCAAGTCTCCTATTTAGTTAAGACCTTTCAAGTCAGGCATGGTGGCACATACCTCTGATCCTTATACTTGAGAAATTGAAACAGGAAGATCTGAGGTTTGAGGATGGCCTTATTCATGTAGTGAGTCTCTCAGCAACCTAGTGAGACCCTGTTTCAAAAAATAAAAAATAAAGAAGGGCTGGAGGTGTAGCTCAGAGAAAGAATGTCCCTGGCTTCAATCCCCGCTATAAAAAAAAATTTTTTTTCACAATTTAGACTTTCTGTTATTGCAATAAATTTTTTAGTTTCTAGAAAAATGCAAAAGATACTTATGAGGCTATTGTTAAAAATTAAATAGTAGCTAATGTGACATTTAAAAAAAATTTTTTTTGTGACATTTAAAAAAATTTTTTTTTGTGGTACTGAGGATTGGATCCAGGAGCATTCTACCACTCAACTACAAATCCCAGACCTTTTTCTTTGTATTTTGAAACTGGTTCTTATTAAGTTATGCTGAGCTGACCTTGAAATTGTGATCTTCCTATCTTAGCCTACCAAGTACTGGGTTGCTAATGGGATTATTAGTGTTGGTTAACAATTATAACCAACAGTGAGCTACTTGTTAAGCAAATTGTATCTGGCCCACTCCCCCTCAAAGAAGTTATGATGGTTAACATATGCATCAACTTGGAGGATATTTTTGGATGAGATTAATATTTAAATTGGTGAACTTTGAATAAGCACATTACCTTTCATAATGTGGGTCGGTCTCATTCTATCAGTTGAAGGCCTGAACACTAGCCTTTCTGAGCAAGAGGGAACTCTCTAGAGGACTGCCTTTGGATTTTTGCATACCCAAGCTGTAGGTTTTAGATATGCTAGCATCCATAATTGAGTGATCCAATTTCTCATGATAAAACCTCTTCCTATATACACATATTCCTATATACATACAGTGGTTCAATTTATGGTTTTTCAGCTTTACAGTGGTACAAAAGTGATACACATTCAGTAGAAACTGTACTTCAAATTTTGAATTTTGATCTTTTTCCTGACAAGCTATATGCACTTTGATATTTTTGTGAAGCTGGGAAGCAGCAGGCAGCTGTAGCTCCCATTCAGCGACATGAATGACTGATACTCTACAGTGCTGTGTTGCTAAGCTAAGGTGTATAAAATGCATTTCAGTAGGCTAGGTGTATGAAATGCATTTTTGACTTATGATGAACATATTGGGATGTACCTTCATCATAAGCCAAGAAACATCTGGCTCACCATAATAGAAGGTGTTAAACGAAACAGAACTCATATTATGTGATATGCTACATGAAAACACAGTGTTTATATATATTAATTACACACTTCTAGAATGTGAAGAGAGATACATAAACTGTTTGCATGCGTAAAATGTTTAAAATATTCCATATTAAAGTGATTATTTTGACTGGCCCTAAAATTCTGTCTTAAAAAAGGTAAAAGACTTATTGGAAAATAGGAAAGCCTTAAAATTTACTTTTTATCATTTCATAAACATTTTGCATTTTGTGATAGTTTAAATAAAAAAATTTCTGTAGCAAATGAACTGTCCATCCATGAAGCAGCAGTCTTCATGGTTGAGGGAAAAATAGCAGATTTTATTGAGATATCATTAAAAGAACCATATTAAATAATTATTAAATTACCTGGTTAAGCAAGGATTAATGTTAAAAGAATTTTAATATTCACAATCTTTGAATATTAAGTTTTTTATTGAAATTACCAATGCATATCAATTGCACAACTTAATGGTTTTCACTGTGACACTTCCACGTATGTGTACATGTGCTTTGATCATGCCCACTTCCAGTCTCTTGTGGCTTTCCCTGTCTCTTCCCTTTCCTTGTTCCCCTTCCTCTAATAGCCCCTCTTTCAACTTTGAGGTCATCTTTTTTCTTTGAGTTTCCACATATGAGAAAAAACATGTGAAACTTGTTTTTCTGTGTCTTGTTTATTTCGTATAACACAAGACCTCTAGTTCCATCCATTTTCCTACAAATAATATACTTTGTGTGTATATGTGTATGTGGGGAGAGAGGTTACTGGGTATTGAACCCATGTATGTTCTACCTCTGAGATATACCCTCAGCTCTATTTTTGAAACAGGGTCTCACAAAGTTACTGTGTGCTGGCCTTGAACCTGCTATTCTCCTGTGTCAGCCTCCCAAGTACTAGGATTATAGGCATGTGCCACTGCACCCAGCTCGAATGAAGTAATTTCATTCTTCTTTCTGGAAGAATAACACTTGGTTATGTGTGTGTGTGTGTATATATATATATATATATATATATATATATATATATATATATATATATATATATATATATAGCATTTTCTTTATCCCTTCATCTGATAATGGGAACCTAGGTAGATTACATAACTTGGCTATTGTGAATAGAGCCACAATAAACATTACTATGCAAAAATTCTTTCTTATGCTGATTTCATTTCCCTTGGCTAAATCTCAGGGATGGTATAGCTGGATCTTATGGGAGTTCTATTTTTAGTTTTTTTGCAGAAGTGTCCTAATAATTTCCATAGTAGCTATACTAATTTACATTCCCACCAAAAGTGCAAAAGGGTTCCTTTCACTCCACATCCACTCCAGCATTTATTATTTTTCATTTTTTTGTAATAGCCACCATGACATGATGAAGGTGAGGCAGAATCTCAAGGTAGTTTTTGATTTGCATTTCCCTCAAAGCTGCTAAGCACTTTTTAATATATTTCTTGGCAAGTTGTATTTTTCTTTTGAGAAGTATCTGTTCAGATCATTTGCCTATCTTTGATTGAATTACTTGTTCTTTTGTTGTTAAAATAATACTATTCTAGGTATTAATCCTTTTTCAGATGAATAGCTGGCAAAGATCTTCTCCCATTCTGTAGGTTGTGTATTCACTCTGTTGATCATCGCCTTGGTTGTGCAGAAGGTTTTTAATTTGATATAATCCCATTTGTTAATTCTCACTTTCATTTCCTGGGCTGAATCCTATTTAGAAAATTGTGGTCTGTGCCAATATCTTGAAGTGTTTTCCTTACATTTTCTTTGAATAGTTTCATAGGTCTGGGTCTCTTGTCAAAGTCTTTGATCCATTTTGAGTTGATTTTTTGTACAGGTTGAGAGACAGGGATCCAGTTTCAGACTTCTACACATGGATATCCAGTTTTTTCTCAGCACCATTTGTTGACAAAACGATTTTTTCCAATACATGTTTTTAATCCTTTTCTTAAGAATCAGTTAACTATAGATGTGTGTGTTTATTTCAAGGACTCCTATCCTGTTTTATTGGTCTACCTGTTTGTTACTATGTCTCTGTTGTCTATTTTTAAATCAAGTATTGCTATTCTTTCAACATTGCTTAGGATTTTTGCTTAGGATTGGTTTGGCTATTTTAGGTCTTTTGTGTTTCTATAGTAATTTTAGGGTGATTTTTTTTCTAATTCTCTGAAGAACATCATTGTTATTTTGATGGAGATTACATTGAATCTGTAGATTACTTTTGGTAGTATGACTATTTTAAAAATATTAATTCTCCTGATGAGAGGTCTTTCCTTTCTCTAGTGTCTTCTTTAATTTCTTTCTTCAGAAAGAAATATAATATTATATATAAAATATAATATTATATATAAAATATAATATATATAAATATAATATTATATATAAAATATAATATTATATATAAATATAATATTATATATAAATATAATATTATAGAGGTCTTTCACCTTCTTTATTAAGTTTATTCCTAGGTATTTTAATTTTTGAGCATATTGTGAATGAGATTACTTTTGTGGTTTTCTTTCTCAGCTAGTACATTATTAGTGTATAGAGAGACTATTTTTTAAATATATTTTCTTGTATTCTGCTACATTGCTGAATTTATCAGTTCTAAGAATTACTTGGTGGAGTATTTAAGGTATTCTAAGTATAGAATCATATCATCTGTGAACAGGAACAATTTGGCATTCTTTCATATTTGTATTCCTTTGATTTCCTTCTCTTACCTAATTGTTCTGACTAAAATTTCACATTCTGTATTAAATAAGAGTGGCGAAATTCTTGTTTCTGATTTTAGAGGAAATAATTTGTTTTCTCCATTAAATAGGATGCTGCATATGGATTTCTCCTAATAGCCTTTATTTTGTTGAAGTATGATTATTCTATACCTAATTTAATCAAGTTTTTACCATGAAGGGATGTTGAATTTTATCAAAGGCTTTTCTGCATATTTTTGCATATATTTTTCATATATCATATGATTTTAACCATTCATTGTATTTATGTGCTATATTACATTTATTGATTTGCATATGTTGAACCAACCCTGCATCCCTAGAATAAAACAAACTTGATCATGATGTATAATTTTTTTTAAGTGCTATTAAGTTTGATTATGAGGACTCTTACATCTATGTTCATTAAGGACATTGGTCTATATCTTTCTTTTTTTGTTTTGACCTTGTCAGGTTTTGGTAGCAGAGTAATATAAACTTTGTAGAATGGGTTTGGAAAAAGATTTTTCCCTTTCTCTTTGATTGATGTTATTGTTTGGATGTAATATATCCCCCCAGCCCTCATGTGTTAACCAATGCAACCATGTTTGGAGGTGGGACATGACTGGAGTGCAGGTGGGTCCCTGGGTGCAGGAGTGGGGCCAGCATTTTTGCTGGGTGGAGCTACTGTGGTATTTCTCTCTTACTCTCTCTCCATGTTCCCCTTGTCCATAAGCTGAGAGTGGCTGCTCATCCTTGGCCATGCCCTGAGCTCTTCAGCTACCTGCCTAATGTGGATTGAAATCTCCGTAACTATGAGCAAATAAAATCCTTCTTCCTCTAAGTTGTGAGTGTCAGGTGCTTGGGTCACAGTGGTGAAAATGCTGACAAGAATGATGGACTAGTTTGAGGAGCATTTGTATTTATTCTTTAGGTCTTGGGCTTTTCTTTATTGGTAGGCTTATTATTATTATTATTATTATTATTATTATTATTATTTCAATCTCATTGCTCATTATTAACCCATTTAAGCTTTAATATTCTCTTGGTTCAATTTTGATAGGTCATATGAGTCTTGAAATTTTTCCATTTCTTCTAGGTTTTCCAATGTTTTAGCATACGGTTTTTCAGAATATTTCCTAATAGTCCTCTAAACATTAGTGGTGTGTATTGCAGTATCATCTTTTATTTTTAATTGTATTAATTGAGTTTTCTCTTTGTTAGTTTAACTAAGGTTTTTTTCAATTTTGTTTACTTTTTCAAAGAAATGACTCTTTATTTCACTGATCCTTTGTATTATTCTTTTAGTCTCTATTTCATTTACTTCTTTCTTAATTTTTTTAATTTCTTTTTTTCTACTGATTTTGGGTTAGCTTGTTCTTGTTTTTCTAAGACCTTGAAATGCATCATCAAGTTAGGTATTTAATATCTGTTGAAAAACATTTTTTAAAAATGTAGGCACTTGTAGCTGTAAGCTTCCCTATTGGTCCTACTTTTGTTCTGATATGTTGTGTTTCTATTTTAATATGATTATACTATTTTAAAAATATCCCTTTGGATTTATTCAGTGACCCACTGTTCATTCAAAAGTGTATTGTTCAATTTCCATGTCTTTATATAATTTCTGTAGTTACTCTTTCTATTGATTTCTAGTTTCATTCCAGTATGATCTGTTAAGGCATGAAATTGTATTACTTTTTTCAATATATTAAGACTTGCTTTATAGCCTAATATATTATCTATTTTAGAAAAAGTTCCATGTGCTGATGAAGCAAATGTGTATTTTGCAGATATTGGATGGAATATTTTGTAGATGTTGTTAAATCCATTTCATCTATAGTGTAGTTTAGCTCTGTTTCTTCATTGATTTTTTTTTTCAGAATGATCTGTCTATGGTGACAATGGGGTATTGAAATCATTCACTATTATTGTATTGGGACCCATATCTCCTTTTATGCCCAGTAGTATTTATTTTATAAAATTGAATGCTCTGATGTTAGGTGCATATATATTTATAATTGTGATATCTTCTTGGTGAATTGTTTCTTTAATTAGTGTATTATGACGTTGGTCTCTTAAGATTTTGACTTAAAGTGTGATTTTTCAGGCATGGGTATAGCTACTCCTGTTTCTGTTCAGATTCCATTTGCTTGGAATACCATTTTCTAACCTTTTACTTTCAGTCTGTAAATGTCTTTGCTAGTGAAGTGAGTTTCTTACAAGTAGTATATTGTTGGGCCTTGCTTTTAATCTAATCAGCCCATTTGTGTCTTTTCATTGAAGAAGTAAGACAATTTATATTCAGAGTTATTATCAAAAGATATATAATTGTTACTGTCATTTGTTATTTTTTCTGGTTGTTTTGAATATTCCATGTTTATTTCTACCTTCTTTATTTATGTAAGAGTTAGATGGTTTACTGTAATAATATTTGATTCATTTCTAATTCTTACTTGCTTTTCTACTTTCCTAGAGATTACTTCTTTCCAGTGTTCTCATGATTGTATATCTCATTCTTTATTTTCTTAATATGGAATTCCTTTTAATATCTTCTGTAATGCTGGTTTAGTTGCCATGAATTCCCTTAGCTTATTCTAACCTTTAAAGTTCTACATTTTTCCTTTGATTCTGAAGTATCACCTGCTTATAATAATATAGGTTGGCAGCTATTTTATTTCAGGGCTTGAAATATATCATTGCATGCCCTCCTGACCTTAAGAGTTTCCACTGTGAAATCTACTGTTATTGTGATGGACTTACCTTTAAATGTGACTTGGTGCTTCTCTCTTGCAACTTTCAATGTTCTTTTAATGTTCTGTACAAACAGTTTAATTATAAATACAGTGGCGATGTTCTTTTCTGGTCTTGTCTGTTTGGGATTACAAATGCCTCCTGAACCATGATGTACATATCTTTCACATTATCTGGGAAATTTTATGTCTTTCACAATATCTGGGAAATTTTCTGCTATTATTTTACTGAATAGGTTTTCTATACCCTTAGTTTATAGCTCTTTTCCTTCATGTATTCCAAATATGTATATTTTGTGTTTTGTGTCAGAGATCTTGTATACTTTATTCATCATTTATATATTTTTTCTTTATTACTATCTGAATGTGATACTTCATCAACCTAGTCTTCAAACCCTGATATTCTTTATCCCACTTGATCTAATCTATTGGTGAGACTTTCCATCTAGACTTAAAAATCTGCCTTATTGGGTTTTTCACTTTCAAGATTTATATTTTGTTCTTTTTTACAGTCTCTATCTCTATTAAATTTGTTTTGTTTCTTGCATTGTCTTCGTTAATTCATTGAGTTGTCTATTTGTGTCCTACTGTAATTCATTGATGTTTTAAAATAAATCACTTTTTTGAATTATGCTTTTTCTTTGATACTAAAGATTGAACCCAATGGTGCTCTACCACTGAGATATATCCTTAGCCCCTTATCCCCATTTTTTGATATTGGGGATTGAAGCCAGGGGCATTCTGTCAGTGAGCTATACCCCCAGCCATATATATTTGAAACAAGGTCTTGCTAAGTTCCTGAGGGTCTAGATAAATTGCTGAATCTGACCTCAAACCTGAAATATTCCTGTCTCATCCTCTAACATACATTAGACCTTTTTCTTCAGTACTGAGGATTGAACTCAGAGGCATTCTACTTCTGAGCTACACCCCCAGTCCTAATTTTTTATTCACTATTTTGAAACAGAGTCTCACTAAGTTGCAGAGGGCCTCACTAAGTAGCTGAGGCTGGTTGAGAACGTGGATCCTCCTGTCTCAGCCTCCCAAGTACAGGGATTACAAGCTTGCACCATCATGCCCAACTTCTTTTTATCTTATTTTAAGACAGTATCTTGCAAAGTTGCCCAGGAAGGCCTCAAACTTGTGATTCTTCTGCTTCAGCCTCCCAAGTAGCTGGGATTATAGGTGTGTGCCACTGTGACTGGCATCTCTTTGAATTATTTATCTGGCATTTTATCTACTTTAATATTTTTAGAATCAGTTACCAATGAGTTATGAACTTTAGGATGTGTTATATTGCCTTGTTTTTAATATTTCTTGTGTTTCTGTTGAGTTTTGTGCATCTGTTGCAATGAATATCACTTCAACATTTATGTGAAGGCCTTCTTAGTAAGCAGCCTTCTTGTGTCAATGTACCCTGACAGTTTACTGTGTAGTGTTGAGTTTAATTCCAAGGGGACATCATACTGTAGTTTCCCTATGACTTCTTGGCTGTGATTAGTTAGTTTTGATACAACATATATTGTGTTAAATCCTGAGGGACTTGCTTTTTCTTTAGGTCTCACAAGAGTAGAGGCATTCTTATGGTTCAGGCTGGTTTGCTGTAGATATCAAAATATATGGAGTGTATTGTCTGTGGTTAATCCTTTGTTCTTTTCATCAATGTGTGGTCTGTTAAGGTATGAGAGCAATCTGTGCTGAGGTCCCTCATAGGTAGATTGTCCATGACCTTTGTGTTATTTCTTTCTACTGTTGCTATGAGGGTGAATATTTAGGAGTAGGTATTTATACCCCACCCCCCTCCTCCCTGCCATGCATCCTTGGGGCCAGATCATAGGCTGGGGCTTTTAGCTCCCATTCTTTAAGGTGAAATATCCACCAATGTTTGAGTGGGATTAGGTTATAAGGAGTAATGTAAGATGCAAACTTCCTTAGCTGTGCTAATTGTGTAGCTTAGAGGTAGAGCATACACCTAACCTGCTTGAAGTGTCAGGCTTGATCCCAGCACTTCACAGAAAGAGGAAAGCAAACAATAATACCAACAATAAATAAAAACAAACCAGATAAAGAAATAAAGTAAAAACTAAGTGAAAACAACAATAACCAAAACACTAGCAACAACAGGAATGAAGGGGGCAAAATAATATTAAGATAAGCTAAAAATAATAAGAATAAAATTAATTTTTAAAAAAGGGCAAAGAAAAAATATAAGAAAATAGAAAAAGAAAGGAGACTAAAAGCTGAAAGATTAAAAAGTCAAAAGAAAGAAAAGTGGGTAAGCAGGATGAAGATATCAAGTTCAAGAAAGAAAAAAAGGATAAAATGAAAGAAGAGTAAGTGAAAAACTAAATATTAAAAGAAGAAAAGAGTATAAAAATACAAAGAAGAAAGGATAATAAAAAGATATAAACAAACCAAAGGGAAATAATAAAAAAAGTTCTTAATAAAAATAAATTTCCTCTCTTCCAAGTGGTCGATTGTTTGCAGCCTATGGTGATCAAAGCTTCTTTTCCTGTCTTAGTAGTCTACACACCCCTTGGAGAGAACAAAGACTGGTTTATTCACACTTTTCTTTTTTGTGTGTTGCTCACCAGGTAACTAGCTAGTGTGGCTTATGACTAGGGCTCATTGGAGCTGCCCTGCTCACCAGTAGGAAGGAATACATAGCTCCCCTAGCAGAGATTTAATCAAGAGATATTTGCTCAATATATCTAGGGGCAGGGCTGACCATAGGCACTGTAGCATGCCATGGTCTCTGATGCCCTTTGTGGAACCCACTAGGAGGGTGTGTTGAGGCTTTGGGGTCTCACCTATCTGTTCTGGGGGAGGGCAGCAGCAGGCTCACATAATCTACCACTCACAACTCTATTGTTCCAAAACTCAGCTCCCCTGCAAAGTCACACACTACTGTTTATTCCCTCAAACTCCTGAAGCTGGCTTCTTAAGCTGCCAGTTTTAGTGGGAAAGTTCTCTGTCCTCTTATGTGTCAAGGACAAGTTTTCCACCATATAGAACGAGTCTTTCCTTGACATCCAAACTGGGTCTTACTGAAGACACCCTCTGAGTGCTGTAATGTTTGTTGTGGTTTCCCAGAAACAGGAAAATGCATGGGACTTTGACTCCAGTGCATCTAATTCAGACAAAGCCTACTTGAGATGGAAGTTCAGAGAACTTTTCCAGTGCCAGATTGCTGTGCAGCTATGAATCTACTGCCTGTTCAGATTACACACCCATACAGTGCTGAATCCTGTGCTGCTGGGTCTCTTTCTTTCACCTATACCCTTGCCCTCTGCACTATGTCATGAAATTGGTACTGGGTGGGGGAGTTGTCTTACCATGTGTTCCACTGTCTGAAGTCTCTGGGTTTTTGCAAGTCTCTGTCTGTCCACTATTGAACTTGATGATTTTCCCACATTTACCTAGCTCACTGAGGAGCTGCTCTCTAGTTGTATAAATTCTAGTTTATGGAGAAGTGAGCGCTGTAATCCATCATCTTCTCAAGGGCAAAATATGATTTCTAATTGAAACAGAGACTACCAGATTTCCTCCAGAATTTATTCTCTGTCTACTTATTCAGGAATTTATATAATAGAACCTCTTAGTTTTACACAGGCACATGGATTCCTGGAATAAGGCCTTATTTTCCAATCTGCTTGCAGATAGGCAGGGCTGTGAGATCAATAGGTTGGCCAATAGGCTGCAGTATGGGCAGAACAGAATGCAAGCAGCCATCTTGGACCATGGAGTTGCTGTGAAGATGACATACCAGACCTGAGATAGTGCATGACCTTCAGTTTTATATTGGGGGGGGGGTGACCATAATTAATAAGTTGTGTTAATTTATTTTCACTAACTAGACCCATTTTTGGGTCCAGTGTTATTGACATTAACCCTAACACCCACCAAAGAAATTTTTAAAATTTTTGATCACTATAAAGCAATTTTTCTGTGTAAATAAATTCACTGGGGGTAATACAGTTCAATTCTCTGATTAACACCAGCATTGGAATTCTGTTTTATTGTGAGACTGCATGTATTAGACCTCAATGATTAAAGAAGTTGGTTGAATAGGAACAGATGAATGAGTCTGGTTCCTGAAAAAAAAAAAAACCTAAACTGGGTTCAAGACCTTGTAGTCAGCAACTATTGTCTGCCATCTGAGCAAATTAAACTGCCAACAGGTGTAATGGAAGTCATATGAAAATAACTATGTTTTGATATTTAAATGTCTTATTGTTAAAATGTATCTAAATGCCTTGCTGGGCGTGGTCGTGCACGCTTGTAATCCCAGCATCATTCGGGAGGCTGAGACCGGAGGATCCAGGTTCCCGGCCAGCCTCAGCTACCTAGTGAGGCACTCCGCAACTTAGTGAGACCCGGTTTCAAAATAAAGAATAAAAAATAGGGCTGGGGGTATAGCTTGGAGGTGGAATGCCCCTGAGTTCAATCCCCAGTACCGCAAAAAAAAAAAAAAAAAAAAAAAAAAAAAAAAAAGAAAAAAAGAAATACAAAAAAAAAATGTATCTAAATTTTCCAAGAGGTGAGTATATATAGCACATGGAAGATAAGGGCATAATATTGGTAGTGATATCAATGTCCACATTATCTTATCACTACTATAGATTCTATTTCTAACAACATATCTCACATGTCCCTCATTAGTCACCCTAGAAAGTAGAGGACAAACTCTAAACCTCCTGGACCCCCAAGCATGGATCCTAAAAGGCACTATTTATGTTTTGGTCCATATAGGAATCTGAGTAAACCGATGACTTTGCCCAAAAAAGAAACAAATTTAGGCTGCTAAAACTGTGTAAGATGAAGCAGATTTTCTTGGAATAAGCTTCCTAAATGAAACTTTGTATTCTTTCAAAATTATAAACATATAAACCCAAACTTCTCATTTCATATTTATTTATTTATTTATTTATTTATTTATTTATTTATTTATTTATTTATTTATTTATTGTGGTACTGGGGATTGAACTCAGGGGCATCTACCTCTGAGCTACACCCCCAGTCCTATTTTTTACTCTTTATTTTGAAACAGGGTCTCACTAAGTTATGGAGTGCCTCACTAAGTAGCTGTCCTCCTGTCTCAGCCTCCCACATACTGGGATTATAAGCATGTGCCACCACGCCCAGCTTCTCATTGGACTTTTAAATGAAATAATAGTGGTGTTTTCCTGTTTATTATAAGCTTCATATTTAAGCAACTGCCAGTCCACCTTTAAAGTATGTTAGCTGATTTTAAAGAATTGAAAATTATTCTAATTGACATGTTTTTTTTATATATATATATATGCTGGTTGTAGCATCTATACTGGACAGCATATTTTGGACACTTTAAAAATATCAATTTTTCCCCATAATGTTAAAAATGCTTTGGTCTTATTTTAAGCATCCTAGATCATTGCTGCATACATTTTTCCTTCCTTTAGTGATGTTTGCAACACTTCTGAATTTAGTGCCATCTGTGAATCCATCAGTGTGCTATTTACTGCCTTTTCCAGATCATTAGGGGGATGTTATGGCAGTAATGCTTTATTTACATGTCACTTTTCTAGGAAGTTGAAAATATATTTGTAGGAGTTATTGTATTAAACAATGGCACCCGTGTGAGGCAAAGACTTTTATAGTTAGAGAGCACTTCAACATTAGTATGAGTTACTTTAAGTAGAAAAATACCCCAGTGATTCTAATGTTTGAGTGTATGGGCTACATAGTGTTCTTATTGCTCTGAGTGACCAAGGACGCTGTTGGTGCTTTTGGTGGCTTTGCAAGGATACAAGGGGTGGGAGTGATTGGATTACATTAATGAATGACTTTTACTTTTTTATGGTTTCCTCTCAGCCTCAAGACTAAAGTCTTAATTATTGAGAAATGGTTAAACACCAATACATATCAGTCTTAATTTTTTGAAGTGACTAAAAGCTAATAAAATCAAAGGAAAAAAACCCCAAAATAATCAGATAAAGTAAATTACCAAAGATGATAAAAATTTCACCATAATGTCTCTTTTCCTTTTTTTTTTTTGGCTTTCTATGCTTTTATTAGGTTGCCATTTTATATCATAGTGAGGTTCAATGTGATACAAACATACATGCACACAGTTCTTGGTGTACTTCCCTTCATATCCCAACCTACTACCCCTTCCTCCCTCCCTGTACAAGCTAGTGAAACCAGTAGTAATACCTTTATATATTGTTAAGGCAGTATTTGAACTGTTTCCTTCCTTAAGCCTCTTTTTCCTACTCCAATCTCCCTCCCTCACCCCCCTTCCATTATCTGTTGATCTTTCTACACATTTATCAAAGTTCCTTTCTTTTTCAGTGGATTCCTGGTTGGGATATAGAAATACTTGATTTTTATAAGTTGATTTTGTATCCTGCTACTTTGATGAATTTGTTAATCAGCTTTAGAAGGCTCCTGGTTATGTTGTTTCTATCTTCTAAGTATAAGATTATGTCTCTGTTTTTTGTTCTGTTTTTGTTTTTTATGCTTTCACCTTTTGCCTGTAAATATCTTTGCATATGAGATGAATATTTACAAGCAGCATATAGTTGGATTTTGATTTTTTTAATCTACTTTTCCAGTCTAGGTCTTTTAGTTGGAGAATTGAAACCATTCAGTGTTATAATAGAGAAGTGCATGTTGCTTCCTGAAATTTTGAAGTTTATCTTCTCTTTGATTCAGTTTTAGTTGTCCATCACTTAGTTACTCTTCTAATGGAATTAATTCCTTCTCTGGATCTGGAATATATTTCTTATTTCATCTTTGTGTATCATTTCTTTAAGTGTTTTCTATAGTGTAGATTCTGTTTTATCTTGGAAGATTCATTTTTCTCTGTTGAATTTGAAAAATAACTTTGCTGGATATAACAATCTTGGATGGAAGTTGTTTTCTTTTAGGGCTTGTAAAACATCATTCAAAGCCCTCATGGTTTTGAGAACTTGTGTTGAGAAATCTGGAGTAATCAGATTGCATCAGATCATAATCAGTTGCACCAAAATTTTACCCAAGTATTACCTGTCCTTTTGCTCTTTCTGCATTTAAGATTTTTCTCTTTGACCTCTATGTTGGTCATTTTGATTATAATGTGGCCATGTGAAGGTTCTTCTTTGATCTTTTATCACTGGGGTTCTGAAAGTCTCCTATATGTGAATGACCATCTCATTTTCAAAGTTTGAAAAACTCTATGATACTATTTTTCTGGTGAGTATTTTTTTAATGTCCTTGGTTCATGACTCTAGGCCTTCCTCAGTTCCAATTACCCTTACGTTTGGTCTTTGGATGTTTTCTCAGATTTCTTGAATGTTCTGATTATGATAGCTTATTATCTTTTCTTTATTATTGACTCTGTATTCTGATTTAAATACATAATTTTAAGCCTAAAACTCTGTTTTTTTAATGTGATCTTGTCTGTTGGTGATTCCTTTTATTGAAATTTTCATTTGATTTTTATATTTTTTCATTTCATTTAGAATTTCTATTTTTGGGTTTTTTTTTTCAGTGTTTCAATTTCTTTATTGACATATTCTTTCACTTCCTATATATTTTCTCTGAGTTCCTTCCTTAGATGTGTGTGTGTGTGTGTGTGTGTGTGTGTGTGTGTGTGATGCTGGGGATTGAACCCACAGTTATTATACCTCCAAACTAGACCCTCACCCCTATTTTATTTTTTATTTGAAAATAGGCTCTCACTAAGTTGATGACAGCCTCACTAAATTGCTGAGGCTGGCTTTGAATCTGTGATCCTCCTGTCTTACCCTTCCAAGTACTGTGATTATAGGTATGTACCACCATGCCCAGATTAGATTTTTGTTTAGATCATTGACCAATCTAATAATCTAACTATGAGTTCTCCTTCTGGTGTATCCTAATCCTCTATTTGTATAAATTCCATTGTTTGGGGTTGTGGCTATTTATGATTGGTTTCTTGACCCTTTTTCTTTTTTCATGTTGTCAGGGTTCTTTGATCTGTACCTCTCTCTGTTGAATGGCTTCCCTACTGTTTCCTTGGTGCTGATTAGGGTAGAAAAGTACAATATCTCTTAGCTAGATTGGGGATATAGCTTAGTAGTAAAGAGTCTGCCTCATTAACTTTTATTGTCATCATAAATTCCAATATCTCACAGAAAAGGTGAAAGTAAATAATAACAGCTATAGTAATAAATAACATAAAACATTACAATATATACTAAGTGCATATCATGTCTTTTACTATGCTTATAATACCCAAAACAGGAATGATGCAGTCAAGAATTAACAGCAACAGCAAACATATTTAAACTTCATATAACATTGAACACTAGGTGTCATCTAGGGCATCTACAGTTCTAATAACCACAAAAAAATGGATGGTAGGGGCAGAGATTAGATCAACTAAATAGTTCCAGGAGGTGGTAACAATATGATTCATTATAAGGAAGGAACATGGTATCAGAAGGAAAAAGAAAGATTAGAATATTCAAGGTGAGAAAACAGAGAAAGCAGAAAAGAAGTAGTAAGTATAGGCTACAAAGAGGAAGGAAAAAATAGGTTAATACAACAAAATGAAAAGAGAGTGAAAAAGAAAGGCCAAGAGAATTTGACTATTAGTGGAAAAAGAGAGCATAGAAAGAGTAACAAGGGAAACAAACACAAAGAAAAACCACAAAAACTACCTGACCAATAAAAGACCCCACTAATCCTCAGAGGCAAAACAAAGCCCAATAACAAAGAATGATAAAAAGAAAATATTAGTTATAAAAATAGAGAAACCAATTATATATATGTATATATGTATATATTATGTATATATGTATATCAACGTATATAAGAGCAAAAATTTAAAAAAGTGTGTAATGAAAATGAAATTATCTCCATTAAGATGGCAGGTCTGTAGGTAAGGATGAATATTTATACCCTATGTCAGTCCTTTTTATTTTTGTCTTGGGTCATGGCCCTCATAGAGAAAGCAAGTTCTAGGTGACATTAAATCCTTCCAACATTTGTGTTGCTTGCCAAGCATCTAACTGGAGGATCTTGGAGTTAAATCTAAAACACAATGGTTCTCAGCTTCCCTGTTCCCCAGCACAGGGTAGGATGGGGAGCAAGGTAGCATCTATTGGAGTTTTGTCCAGGCAGAGTAGATTGATGTACTCAGGGTCTGGGTGGTCAGTTCAGGATTTTAATTTGGAAGTTCCAATACCTGGACTCTAGGTTTGATAGAAATATCTACTTTGGAGAAGTTAGTTGACCATACTCTATGTGGAATCTGGTAAAAAGCTGGGTTGAACTTCTGGGGCTTGGGTTTTCCCCAGGATTCCACTCATGGTGTGGAGCAACAAACCCCTTGAATAGGAGTGATGAAGGTTTACTTTCACTCCACTGCCAATGGAAATGGCTCTCCAAGACTTTGCCTGCAAATATAAACACACCTGCCTCTTCAGTGTTCTGGCTCAACCTTGGCCTGTTTGGGGAGTCATATTCTACTACAATCTCCCTGTCCATCACCTAAACCTAAACCTATCTGGGTTCAGTAGCCGTTGTGACTGTGATACATTCTGGCAGGTGAACTCCAGAGTATTATGTAGGTGCTGGTTGGGACCTTGTGGCAATAATTCATCAGATCTCTAGTATTCTCACCACAGCCAGCTTCAGCTTGTTGGCAATTATGGTCCCTTGCTTAGCTCCTGACTCTGGTCTCAGCTCATAAGTTTCGAAACTTGTAATTCATTCCAACTGCCAGCTTACTGTCTAGCCTCCGATTTGGGTAAGTTCACTCTGTTTTTTTTTTCTCTATGGAAGTTCCCCTTGTTTCAGGGCAACTTTCCCATTGTTTCCACCTTGACCTACAGAGTGAGTGTGAAGTATAACCTTCCTCTGCTCTGCTTTTTTCCTCTCTTCCTTTTAAATTATCAGTGTTTGTGCCTAACTATAGAGGCCTGTAGACTAACCAATCCTTTGTAAAAATGGGAAAGATTAAAATACATTTAGATTATTAAATGTACAAGTTTTGTTTATTTTAAATAATGTTATATTGTGGCAGTAAAGTTGTACTTTTTTAAACACAGAAGAAATAGTTAATCAATATTTTACTGATCATTAAGTGGTATATATTATTAGCAATTGCTTGAGGAATGTCAGCTATGTCTAAGCCCCTTTTTATGCCTAGTTTTGAAAGTTTGAAATTAAATCCTATCTGCTAACAGTTCATGCTACCTTTGCAAGTTAGTTCTAGAACTTTGGGTTTCTAATTTAGATAATGCAGAATGTTGCTGAGGTTTGTTTAAAATTTGTCACTTGCTGACCATCCAAATGAATTTGTGATGTTAAGTATAAAGGATTTCTAGCTGACTTATGATCAGTAAATTTATGATTTTCCTAACTGCTTAGAGGCATTAATTTGTTAGCTATGTTATTGAACATTTCCAAATTAATTTTGATATGTCGAGTTAATAAATAGGGGACAATTACTGGTATCTCTCTCAATAAGAATATAAAATTTATAGCAGACTTATGAAAATGTAGTTTTTGCATTTGCACTTGAGTTTTTCACCAGGAAATTGAAGAGTGTGTTTGGATTAGTTTGGATGACTTCTGTCTCAGGTTGCTATGTCTCTTGGGGGTTGGAAAGACTGTGGCATCTGGATCTGTGGTTTATCCAGTGCCCTGAGAGAGGATCTAAGACATTAAGCCAAAGCTGACAGCTATACAAGGTCTCAATTTTTGGAACATCATTGAGTCCTAGAAACCACATGAGGTCCAAGACAATTAGAACAGAGTCCCCCACATTATACAATAAACATAAAGCCAATATTGTGTTAAATGGGGGGAAAAAAACCAGCAAGAATTCCCCTTAAAATCAGGAACACGACAAGGATTACCACTATCACCACTCCTTTTCAATATAGTACTCTAGCCAGAGTGATAAAGCAAGAGAAGGATATCAACAGAATACAAATAGGAAAATAACTGAAATTATCCCTATTTACAAATGATATGATTCTATACTTATAAGACCAAACAAAACAAAACAAAAAAACCCAAAAAACTCAACCTAAAGACTTCTAGATCTGATTAACAAATTCAGCAAAGTAGTGGCATACAAAATCAATCAAAAAAAAAAAATCAACCATGAATCCACTGAAAAAGAAATCCAGAAAACAATTTCATTCACAATAACCTCAAAATCAATAAAATACTTGGGAATAAATCTAACCAAGGATGTCAAAGATCTTTATAATGAAAATTATAAAACACTAAAGAAAGAAATTGAAGAAGATTGCAAAATTATGGCTATAAGTGTGTGGATTTGTTTCTGTATGTTCTACTTTGGTCCATTGGTCTATGTGTCTGTTTTTTGTACACAATGGAATTCTACTCAGCAATAATGAAGAACAAAATCATATCATTTGCAGGAAAATGAATGGACCTGGAGAACATTATGTTAAGTGAGATTAGCTAGTCACGGAAAGTGAAGGGTCATATGTTTTCCCTCACGTGCAGAAGCCAGGGAGTAGTTGGGTACAAGAAGGACTTTAAATAATGGGGGAGAAACTCTAGTGGAGGGACATAGTCTAGGGAAGGATGGGGGAGAGGGAGAATTAATGAAAGAAACACTTTCACTGAGTTGTGTACATATGTGAGAATGCCATCGTCTGTCTCAATGTCCTGTACGGGAAAGGGCATGGTATGGAAAGGGAGCCAGAGGAAAGCTCGCCGAGTGCTGTGCGCGTGCACGTCACCATTACTATGAACTGTATTTTGATGTAAGTCTATAATACACAAATAAAAAAATGAAAAACAGAGCCTCACAAATTTAATTCATGTGAGTGCTATCATCTGATTTTAGCTGTGTAAACATAAGATATTTATCATTTACCTAATGCTTTTCTTTTGAATCAATTTAATTTTGTGATTTAAATGAACAATTTTAAAAGGAAATTTTATATTGCTACCCAAAATAAGATAAATTAGTATCCTTTTGTAAAATAAGTATACTAATTATAAAAACGAATAGAATTAATGGGAACCTGAGGCAGAAGGGTCGTAGCTTTGAGGTCAGCTTGTGGTACTTTAGCAAGACCTTGTTTCAAAATAAAAAATAAAATAGGGATGCTGGAGGATAAAATAGAGATAGGATGCCCCTAGGTTCAATCCCTAGTACCACAAAAATAAATAAATAAATAAATAAATAAATAAAATCCAAGCAAAATATATAATTTTAGTATGCCTAAGAACATCTATCTTCAGTTTAGAAAAGAATGGAGAGGTTTTAAAGACTTAATAGTACTAAACAGATTTTTCTCCTTGATATTAGAATTTTCAAATGGGAAAACTTGGTCACCATCTACTTTAGAACTTTTAAGTCCTATAACCACCTAAACTGGTATCATAGACCACCCATTGAAACATCCATAGTTTGGGAAATATCAGGTGAAAGAAACAAATAAAGAAAAGGGATCAGATAACCTGATTTCCTCCCTTCCTTCCCTTCTTCCTTTCTTCATCTATCTTACTGCCTGCATGCCTCAAGCTGGATGTGCCTTATTGAATTAAATACATATCCCTGTCCCCATGAACTTAACTACTTAGCACAGATCTTTCCTTTCAACCTGCTCATATCATGTGCCCAGTCTTACTTCCTCTAATATATTTCATCCCACCCAAGTCCAGTATAATTTTGGGAATAGAAACTCTTAGAGTCTTTGTTTCTTTCGACAACAGTTTAGTCCTTTCATGTAAGGCTCAATCGTAGAAGGTGCCTTGAAAGCTCTGTCTCTTGTCCATATTCTCTAGGCCTCCAACAAGTTTGAACAACATGTTAAGCTTCTTATGTACTTCCTAGTATTCTTGCATGATAAGAGAAGCTTGGGGATCTAAGGGATGTAGCTAACATTAAGCCTGATTATACTTTCCTTTGTGCTATTACTGACAAGTTTGATTTTAATCTCCAAATGTGCTCTGGGTCCTCAAGTATGAATCAAGCTACCTCAATTATCTAAATATTGCCTGGCATAACCCCTTCACTAAGGGTGGTTATTACCCAAAATATTTATTTTTATCACTATTTGGTATACTAGCAAGTGCTTTTTAAAGTTTCCATATAAAATCTTGCCTCCAGTGTTATTGCCAATCCTCAGAATGCCTTTGGAGTTAATACCTGGGAATTCCCAGTTTATGCTCCATTGTTCCCATTAATCACAGTGTAGATTTTATCTGATGTCTGTGGAATTTAATAACAGAGATAATGGGCTTACATTTCATAGCCAGAGGGAAAGCAACTGGGACCAAGGCCAGCTTTATCAAAAGTCTGCTCCCATATCTTTATCAGAACAAATATAAAGAATCATCTATAGTTAGAATGTAGAATTCCTATCTGTACTTAGAATGTAGAACTCCCAAGTTCTATTTAGTATTCTAACTAAATTTCAGTTAATTTATATAAGAGAGTTTAACCTCTTCCATTACCCTTCTGAATTGGGAAATGATAATTTTGACATTGTCTAGAGGAAAAAATCTGAAAAACTCTGATGAAAGCAAATCCACGAACACATTTAGAAGTAATGTCAATGTTAAATTCCAGGAAAGAAAAACTGTTTACAGTGTATGCAAGGAATACTTAGAAACAATACTAGGAAATATGAATGTGCTAGAGTGCATGATTAATAAGTATTTTTAAAGTTTGAAAATAGTGTCCGTGATCATACATCTGTGGTCTCATTTAGAAGTGGATCTGTCTTGTTGCCTTCTGAAATCTTTATATCTTCAGTTGTGGATTCTGCTTGGGCTGTGTGGAGATATGTACCCTTTGGACAGTTAATAAAAATAGTAGCTGAGAAGAGTTGAAATCTACCAGTATTTTTCTTCCAGAGATAGCTTCAGGACTGATGACACTGGCTGTGCCCTTGTACTTGTCTGATGATAGTAATTTGAAGATGAAGTCTTCGAAGAGCTTATCATGTAAGTCAAGGAGGGAGAAACTCCATAGCTTAGATTGAAAAGACAGTAAGTATATGTTTGTTTGCTGCCAGATGATCTAACAGTTTAAACCACCTCTGTAATTTTTCACTTTGGTGTGACAGCATTTTTATAACAGGGACCGATAATCCTGACCTCTCATTTGTGTGTGATCTTATTCTGTACAGGGCTGCTTCTGAAAGTGCTGTGGTATTGGACACTCTTGACATCTGGTGGAATTTTCTCTGAACACCTTAGGAGAGATTCAGGTAGACATTAGCAAGGCCATCTTAGCAGGAACCTGTCAGGCTTAGGAGTTTCTCTCCTGTGAGCTGGAGAAATGCCAGTAGAGCACAGTATCAGAGGAATAGTGCCAAGAGAATATTCCTGTGATACACAGCTGTGAGAAAAGGACAACCTACAGGATGGAGTAGTTTCTTAGTAATTCTCTGGAAAGGCCCGGGATGACTTTTTCAGTTCCAGTTCCTTGAACCAAAGCCCAGGCTTCCTATAGATGCATCATAGCAAGAATTCCTGGCAACATTAGCAGTGTCTCCAATTATGGCACCACACACTTACAGAGTCATCTATGAATAGGAAGGACATTGATACAAGGGCATTTACAAAGTCATTACTATTTTTAGGATGCTCTTCAGTTTATATTTTTTCTTCATTGAGAAAGGAAATCCTATTTAACATAAGGTCTCATAGAGTACTATGAAAAAAACTATTTAAGATGAATGTTATAAGACAGAGCTAATTTGTTTGTGATGTGTTTCAGGTTAAACAAAAAATAAACTCATTTTGTTAAGTCAATAAATACATTAATTTGTGTTCACAGACATCAAACTAATATTGGGCTGTTTCAAAATGTTATTACTTCAGGTAGTTTAAAGTTTTTTGTGTGTGCTTTTGTTTTTTAATTCTTTAGATATTAAGAGTAAACACAGGCAGGGCATGGTGGTATCCACCTATAATCTTAGTACTTGGGAGGTGAGACAGGAGGATTGAAGGTTCAAAGCCAGCCTCACCAAATTAGCAAACACTGTTTCCATAAAATGTGGCTTGGTATAGGTATAGTTTGGAGGTATAACACCCCTGGGTGTTCCCCAGCAATACACACACACACACACACACACACACACACAAGCCCCAAAAGAGTGTATACAGGATAATGATAGTAAAAATGTTGAAGAAATCTCAGTGTATAAACTCCTCTTTATTTAAAAACAAATGTCATGAGCATGTAATAATTTAAATTTGGATGTTGTATGTAATAGTTGTCAATTAAATATGTTAGGGTAATATAAACAAAAAATATTGCTGGGTTAGACTTTAGGAGAGGCCTTGGCCCAGATTATTGGTAGATAACTTCTGTCACTTGTTTTAAATATTTCTCAAAGGAGCTCTCATTTATCTTTGAAAAATCATCACTTTCAAAGGATTAGTTAAGAAGAAGACAAATAGGTGAAATCTGAGACAATCTTAGTTTTTAAGAACAACCAAAAGCTGTTCCATTCATTCCCTTGAACTTGTTTTCCATTTTTCTTTATAATATCACATAATCCAGGAAGAGCAAATAAACAACGCCAGAGGTGTTACTGAAGTCCAAGATAGAAGCCCTAGTTAAGACCAATTCTGGCCGGGCGTGGTGACGCACGCTTGTAATCCCAGCATTCAGGAGGCTGAGACTGGAGAATCTGGGTTCGTGGCCAGCCTCAGCTACCTAGTGAGGCACTCCGCAACTTAGTGAGACTCGGTTTCAAAATAAAAGAATAAAAAATAGGACTGGGGGTGTAGCTCGGAGGTAGAATGCCCCTGAGTTCAATCCCCAGTACCGCAAATAAATAAATAAATAAATAAATAAATAAATAAATAAATAAATAAATAAATAAAAGACCAATTCTGAAGGACAGGTGGTGGAGAAGCTAACTTACATCTGAGTTGCCTTTTCTCAACTTCCTAATACTATAACTCTGAACATAAATAAGTAGACCTTTTGAAATAATTTCAGAAACTTAGGAAAAGAGCCAGATAGTTTTTGCTGATTTAATTCTCCTTTGCTCTAACAGGGATATGACTAAGAAAGCCATGAATTGGTAAAGAATTGTGTTCTCTGCTTCCAAAACCAGTGGCTTAAATATTTTATGTTTTCATTTTTTTTCTCACTAACTAGAAGCATGGGGAAGGTGGTTGCTGCCTAAATGTTTTCAGAGTTTAGGATCTATAAGTCTGCTCCCATTTTCCTTGTGGTTTTCTTATAGACACAAGGTAGCTGTCCAATCTCTAACATCACATCTGTATTCTAGGTGGACAAAAAGAGGAAAGAAAGCAGAAGGGCTCATCCTACTTGAGTTTTCTTGAGAAATTGTTCAATCTACTTAATCTCATTGGCTGTAATTGTACTGCATGGCTTCTCTTTTCTGCTAGAAAAAAAATGATTATTGTTTTCTTAGATGAGAACATTATGATCTCCCACCTCCCAAATTTGCATTCTCTTAGAAAGAAAAGATGAAAAGGGTAGGTAATTGTTCTATCACAAAAATCTATCACTAATGTTACTTCTTCAACAATTCTCCAAGCTATTCATGTGTCTGTATTTCCAAAGAAATGAAAAGTCAGTTAATTGAATTGAACATGGAGGATCTTAAGGAGGAGGAGGACTTGAGAATGGATTTAGAAGTTTATCTATATTTTGGAATTCAGGAAGGTAGTGGAAGCTGGGTGTGGTGTTGCATGCTTGAAATCCCAGTACTTGGGAGGCTGAGATAGGAGGATCGGGTCTTGGCCAGCCTCAGCTACTTAGTGAGGCCCTCTGGAACTTAGTGAGACTCTGTTTCAAAATTACAAATAAAAAATAGGGCTGGGTGTGTAGCTCTGAGGTAGAATATCCCTGGGTTCAATCTCCAGTACATTAAAAAAAAGAAGAAGGTAGTGTAGGAATTCCAAACAAAAGAAAAGAAGCAATAAAAGCCTCAAGCTGGAAATGATGATGATACATATCAGTATATGATTATGGCTTTGGGCAAAGAGATAATTAGTAGTGTGACCTGAGATATTGTAGACAATCTTATAGGTATTCTTTAAAAAATAGAATGAAGAGGAAAAAACAACATTGGCTACTTAAATTTGGTTGTTTCATAGCCCTATGGGAGAATCATGAAGCAATTCAAATTAAATCCCAGGAAAGCTCTACACTGTACAGTCTGAAAAATAATAGAAAAAGAAACTCATCTCAAAATGTAGCCTCCAAGCCGGGTGTGGTGGCGCATGCTTGTAATCCCAGCATTCAGGAGGCTGAGACCCGACGATCTGGGTTCACAGCCAGCCTCAGCTACCTAGTGAGGCACTCCTTAACTTAGTGAGACTCGGTTTCAAAATAAAGAATAAAAAATAGGGCTGGGGGTATAGCTCGGAGGTACAATGCCTCTGAGTTCAGTCCCCAGTACCGCAAAAAAAAAAAAAAAAAAAAAAAAAAAAAAAAAATGTAGCCTTCATCAATGGATACTTATACATAGTCTCTATTTCTGTAGCCCATCTCATTTGAGGCTGTCCTAGAGCTTTCTAAGGTTTTTAGGTGATTTATAATTCACTGCCTGCCTATGACATGGGGAGTATTCCTATAATTGTAGAATCAAAGTAAAGTACCTCTACTTACCAACACTCTTGGAACTCATTATTTAAGGCCTAAGCTGCCACATGGGTTTCCCAGGACCCATCTTTTTCTACAGACCCTCAGTCAGAAGAAGCTCATTCACACAGATAATATTAAAGCACATGTTTTTCCTTACTGGGGTTCTTGTCTACGAAATGCAAAGAGTGACACTCGCAGACAACAGAAAGGCAAGCAGGGAGCTTATTGTAAAGAGAACAGAGAAGGGGAAAAGAGGCAGAACACCCTTGAGGGCAATGAGGACTCCAGAGTTCTCCAGCTGCCTTCTGGACACTACTTGGGAGTAGCCCAAGCCATGTGCCCTCAATTGCAAACTGCTTTATCCTAAAGTCCACATGATCTACTGAAGAGAGGTGCAGGCCATCCCTAGGGGGCTCAGTTGGCCTCGATGTCCAGGGGGTGTCTTCTGGTCACTACCTGGAAGTTGCCCAGGCCTAGTGCCTTGAGTTACACACCTCCACCACCTCCTCCTCCTCCTCTTCTTTTTTTTTTTTTTTCAGTACTGGGAATTGAACTCAGGGGCATTCTACCTCTGAGCTGTAAACCCAGCCTTATTTTGAAACAGGATCTCATTAAGTTGTGGAAGGCCTCATTGAATAGCTGAGGCTGTCCAGGGACCCAGATCCTCCGGTTTCAGCCTCTCAAGTACTGGGATTACAAGCGTGTGCCACCACACCCAGCTACACTTCCTTCTTTCAAAGCCAACATGACCTCTGTATGAGAGAAAATCTCCCAAAAGGGAGGGGTTCCCAGATTGGGTAACTGTTTAGAGTGGGTGGTTAGGAGTTCATATACTTCTTTGATTCTCCTTTTCCAGTTGAGGGGTTTCAGAGGCAGTTTCCTGGGATTTGCATAGTGTTCTTCTTTGAGTCTTTTTCTCTTGGTTGAGCTCCCAGATACTATTTCCAGGACCCTCCTGTGTGTCTCCTGGGATTGCTTATCAGCAGGAACAACTGGAGTTTTGTACAGCTCTGGTCACTCTCAGGAGGCTTTTGATCTTATTATCACTTGACATTTAGGAGGTCTGGTCTTTTCAGGAGTTTTGGAAGGTAGTTAGCATCTGTTGCCTCTCAGAAAGTGAAGTTTTCCCATCATGGTTCTCTGCCTTATCTGCCTACTTCTTTCTACCTCCTCAATATGAGCTGAATATATTTTCTCTTGGGAATTTAAGCTAAGGGTTTCTGAGAGTCATAAAAATTTAGCTGTCAGAAATAAGACTTTCAGGAATAAAACTTCCAGGCCATTGAAAAAGAGGTCACTGACACCTAAAGCTACAAGCAGAACAAAGTGATGAAGGAAAGAGATGCCAGGGTAATTTTGTTTTGTATTCAAGTTTTCTCTGTAATAGGGATAAAGACGTTTAGAAAGAATTTTTTTTTTAAATCTTGGATAATTGAGAATATTCTCCCTCAGTGGGCTCAGATATTCTCTGTGTTAACCCATACCTGTGTCTGAGTTACAGATCCTTCAAGAGGTGAGGTGGATAAAGTGTAGGATGATGAAACACTGGAGGTATTTTATCCCTTAGTACATTAGTGGAGACTTACTTGAGCTTTGTTTTCTGTGAGGAAAGGGAATGAGGCAAGGTGATGAAGGGCTCTGGGTTACCCTTGGATTGGACCAAGAACATCTGGAGATCACAGCCCAGCAAGAATGGGAATGTATTAGGGCATGAAATATATTGAGCAAGTGGAAATTCAAGGGATAATAAGAATCTTCCTCTCTCACTTAACCCCTTCATCTTTCCCTTCTCCCATTGTTTCTTCTTGTTTTGCTAGAGAGAGATGGAGATTCACTGTATTAAACAACAGCTACACCAAGCTCCCTATGTCCAACTTCTAATCAATTCACCCACCAATCCTGAGAGGATAAGACAACTTGACTAGCAAAAGGGTCTTAGATGGTTGAATTAGTATGAGCTCTCAACACATCAATGAAAATTAACTCTAGTGATTATGCAATCAGAAAAAGGAATATCCATGAACAGAACTTAGAAAAAAACAGCTAGAGAAACTGTCATTTGCTGTGGCAGGAAATATTTATTTTTGATAATTTATACTGAATTTGGTTTTTCCTTTTCCCAGTATTTTTCTTTTTTTCATTACAGAGGCAGAGATAGTGTGAGATTCTGAAAACCTGATTACTTGGATATATTACACAGTAGACACTAGTCAGCATCAGTTTTGGGAGCTTTACAAGAATTGTCAATTATATATTACAAGTGGTTCTCTGGCTACAGTTCCAGTATGGTCTACATGAATCCAGTCTGTTTTCTGCACTCTAGAGTGCTGAATGTTGATAATTAGTTTTATGCTAAGTTTGCACCAAGACATGTGTGGTGTTCTTTGCATGTAGTATGAAGGAGCTATTTGATTATACAAGTTAGCAATTCAGTTTACTTTGAGAAGAGAGGGGACATTATCCTATCTTTCGAGGGATGAGCTTTTGCCTCTGTTGTATAAAAATCATTTTTCTTGGAGGTACTTGGTATATCAGAGTACCCAATTTGTATTTTTTTTAATATATATGTGTGGTACTGGGAATTGAACTCAGCAACATTCCACCTTTGAGCTATGCCCACAGACCTATTTTATTTTTTTGTTTGGAAATAGGCCCTTGCTAGGTTGCTAAGAGTCTTGTTACATTGCTGAGATTGTCCTCAAACCTGTGATTTTCCTCTCAGCTTCCCAAGTACTGGAATTACAAGTATGTACCATCACATCTGGTTCCCAAATTGTATTTTGATATAATTTTACAATTTGAGAGGATTTTAGAGAGTTTCAGGGGTTTTATTAAAGTTAAAATTTATTACAATTAATAAATTGTAATAAATTGTCATGTGATAATGATCTCCTTTATGCATAATATATGAAATATCCATGTTAACTCATTATTTATACTCTTTTATGGATTTTATTTTCTTTAGTTTTATTTAGTGTTCTAAAATAATCACAAAAAACATTAATGTGCTTTGTTGAGAGAATTAAGTACCTACAAAAATCTGTTTTTATATTAAAGAACAAATAGACTAGTAATTTAATTAGCATTGATACAAATTTATGAATGATAAAGTGACATAAATTTGAATTTTTTGAATAAGAAACTGATTATTTTTCTACACAAAACCTTAAACATTATTATATATACAGAAAATTATTACATAACAATATGATTTGTTGTTTTATGATAGGATCATATATTATTTGGAAAGTGGATAAATAGATGAATTATTCAAAAACACTAAAAGTAAATACTAAAAGTAACTCAAAACCAATGAACTTTATGCCATTTAAAATAAATTTGCTGGGAAATTTATAACAGATAATATAATATGAATTACTTCATTGGAAAGTAAGTTTTCCCCTGCCTCTCATTGTGAGTCATTAGTAGAAGTAATTCAAATGGTGATTGATTAAAAGAAAATTTATGGAATTTATGCCAGTGATGTCTTAGACATTCGCAAGTATATGTTTATGGGTTGCTATATTATGTGTATCCATGTTTCTTGGTAAAATTAACACACTTAAAGAGAGTTTTTCACTTTTTATGTGGTAATACTTTATCATATCATTTGATGTAGCAGAGGGTATGGTTTTCCAAATGGCCTCACACCAAGAACAATTAGTGCTTCTAAATATCTTTCCTCTCTGAAAGTGAAGCAACATAGATGAGGATGTTTCTCTTTAGTATTTTGTGCTCTTTCCTTTTCATCTACTGGTGAGGTGCTTTCTTGTGCTCTTTTGGCAAAGCGAGAATTTACCTTAGCAAATTATTATTTTATGACTTCATTTCTTTCTTTTAAAAATGCTTAGAGCCAGGCATGGTGGTGCATGCCTGTAATGCCAGTACTTGGGAGGCTGAGGCAGGAGGATTACAGGTTTGAGGACAACCTCAGCAAGTAGTGAGATTCTCATCAACCTAAGGAGACCCTGTTTCAATATAAAAATAAAGTAGTGTGGGGGATGTAGCTCGGAGGTAGAATACCCCTGGGTTCAATCCCTAGTACCATCCCCCCCCAAAAAAATGCTTAGGTTTTTTTTGTTTTATTTTTGTTTTTGTTTTGTTTTGTTTTGTTTTGCATTACAGTGGCAAAAAGGATTGGAATTCACATTTACAGAGTCTCTGTGGCAGGTCTAGAAAGCAGCTCTCAGCACATAAGTCAGAAGTTGCAGATCGTATAGGGAAGCATGGGGGGTGTTCAGGCTTCTAGGTCATAATACTGTTCACATGTGGAAGTCAAAGGTAGGAACTTTGTATAGCACCATAAGTGTCATCTTTAGCCTCCTCAAGCCTGTGTGTTCCATACAGAGCTGTTTTGATTATACAAGGATCTACAAGTAGAATAAATAGGGTTACTTTTTTGTACTGGAATAAAAATGAAAGAAATGAAACAATTGTATTCTTTGTTCTAATGATGTAATTTAACCTTTAGAATTTTTATTAAGATATGTTTATTTCCTTGTAACTTCTATAGTAGGCACATTATGTAGCAATGATAGTAAAGAAAAAAAACAACTATGTGCTTTTTTTTTTTCCTTGCTAACGGCCAATCTGATGTTGTATAATGTCATATGCTACCTCTTGGTATAATGCTTTTCATTTTTTATTTTAATTAATTAATTAATTAATTTATTTATTTTTGCAGTACTGGGGATGGAACCTGGGGGCATTCTACCTCCGAGCTACAGCCCCAGTCCTATTTTTTATTCTTTATTTTGAAACAGGGTTTCACTAAGTTGCAGAGGGCCTCACTAAGCAGCTGAGGCTGACCGTAAACCCAGATCCTCCAGTCTCAGCCTCGCAATTGCTGGGATTACAAGCGTGCGCCACCACGCCTGACCTTTTCATTTTTTAATTTAAATGATTTTCAGTTGGTGATGAAAATAAGTATTTATGCCATATTTATATGCTAAGTGTTGTGTGGAATAAAAAAATAAAAGATTGTAATCTTGTGGAAAAATCCCACCATTCATGTTATAGAATAAATATAGCTAAAGTGGGTAAGAGAAGTAAAACACAATAGAATTGTTAAGAAAGTATTGATTTTGGCTGAGGTGTTGAAGTAAAATGGCACTACATGGAACTTCTTAGAGGGTGTTACATTTAAACGGGACCTTGAAAGATAATTAACACAGGGTGGGAACATTCTACCCCTCCCATGGCCTAACATGAGTTTAAATGAAGTCATTGGTGAGCCTCAGGTATGTTTGGAAGCATCAAATAATTCATTTTTAGGGGGAACCTAAAAGGATAGATTGAGAGCAGACCATGAAAGAGATTAAAGGTTGTTGTAAGTAACCTATCAGTTATGGGGAGTCTCTGAAGGCTTTGTTTTTTGGTACTGGAGTTTAAACCCAGGGGTATTCTACCTCTGAATCACACTCCAACCCTATTTTATTTTTTATTTTGAAACAGGGTCTTGCTATGGTTGCTGAGAGTCTCTCTAAGTTGCTGAGACTAACCTTAAACTTGCAATCCTTCTGTCTCAGCCTTCCAAGTACTGAGATTACAGACATGTGCCACCATGCCCAGCTAAAGGCTTTTGAGTGGAGGAATAATCTCTAAGAACGATGACTCTGATGGCAGTAGGAAGATAGAGGTGAGAAAGAAACAGAGAGAAGAAGTAGGGGCCAGCTACATGGAGATACAGTTTCAAGACAATGAACTAAATGGAGAAGGTCATATATATTTGAGTAATATAACTACAGCCTGATGGCTGATTGGCCAGGGAAGAGGAAAATAAATAAGTCAAAACTTTCTTCCCTCAACATTTTGACCTCATAATAGGAAGAATGGCCATGCTGTAAGCTAACATTGTGAATACTGGGAGACAATTGGGGAAGATACAACATTCCATTTGGATTGTGTTACATATGAGGGCTAGTGGTGTATTCTTGTGGATCAATCAAGGTCAGGAGCTGTGGTCAGAGTAATAGTGATGTGAAGTATGTTCTAAAATTGAAGAAAGCTTTTCATATATGGAGTTATCACAGGAAAAGAAATGCAAAGAGGAATCAACAGAGAAAACAGAAGGAAGAAATAGTAAACTGTTGGGTTCTGTAGGTTGAAAGAGTTCATAGAAAATTGAGGATTCCTTGTTTTTTCTGATTAATGGATCATTGGTGGCATTTAAAAAAGTAATTACTGAATGAGCAAGAATATTAGACATCAAAATTGAAGATGAAAAGTATGTTTTGGAACCTTTTTTCTTTCTCAAGAGGGGTTCAAAATGAATAGGTATGGTTCCTCTTCCATGTTCCACTTAGTGGTTCTTTACTCTTGACCGTGAGTACATGAGGAGGTTGAAATTTCACCTCCTTTACCTCTATCGTCTTGCTACAGTTCTTTAAATTCATAAAAACTAAGTTTCTTAATCTTCTGCATTAAAATAATATAATATCTACCTCATATATTGTTGGGAATGAGTTTATACATTTTTATGCTTTATCACAATTGTCTTGACACTCTTCTGACTTTTACATTTCTGTATGAATTTTGGAATCAGCTTGTCAATTTTCACAAAGAAGCTAATTGAGATTCTGATAAAGATGTTGTTGAATCCATAGAATATTTGGAGGAGTATTGCCTCTTAATTATACTAATCTTCTGACCCATAAACATGGGATACCTTTCCGCTTATTTAGTTCTTCATAATTTCTTTCAACAATGTTTTGTATTTTTCAGATTATATATTTTGCAGTTATTTTGTTAAATTTATTTAACAGCTATTTTGTTAAATTTATTCCTAAGCATTTTATTTAAGGATATTGGATATGGAATTGTGTTATTTATTTCCTTTCAGTTTTTTCATTGCTACTGTATACAACTAATTCTTTTATGTATTAGCCTTGTACTTTGCAACTGTGCCGAACTTATTAGTTCTAATAGTTTTGTAATGGATTCCTTAGGATTCTCTATATTCAAGATCCTGTCATTTGCAAATAGAAATAATTTCTTTCTTTCTTTCTGGTCTGGATACATTTTATTGTATCTCGTGTATTGTCCTGACAAGAATCTCCACTGTCATGTTGAATAGAAGTAGAAAGAGTAGACCTCTTACTTGTTCCTGACCTTAGGGGGAAGGTGTTCAGTATTAAGTGTAATGCTATGAGTTTTTCAAGATGCCCTTTATTATGGCAAGGATATTCCCTTTTAATCCTATTTTTTTGAGTGTTTCTTTGCTTTCTCTGCCTGGAATGCCTTTTCTTCTACCTTCTACTTGGTTAATTCTCTCTCATCCCCTAACACCAGCCCAAATGTCTTCATTCATCAAAGCTGATCCTCTCCTCCTTCCCATTATTGCCATGTAGGGTTGAAAATTCTACAGGCATGGAGGAAAATGACTTTAAAGGCCCCTTTTCTAATTAGAAAATGTCCCATTATGGATTCAAGACACTAAGATCATGGAGCATGCACAGATTCTTCCTTTTAACCTGTCCTGGTGTTGTTTGTCAGGCACAAAACTCAGTGAATTTACATAAACAAGAACACATATGCAAAGTACAAATTGATCCACATTTTTCTGCATAGTTAGTAACCGAGGCACTTGGACAAGTTCAAGAAAAATGTGTCCTGCACTTACCAGATCTAAAGTAATAAAATGTTAACTATCCTGTCTGTAGAGAAGAGAGTGTGAGTTATCTGATCCAATGAAATGAATCTTGCATTAGGGTGGCATGTTAATTGAGAGCTAAAGATGAATGACTTTTACTTACAGGTATATTAAATGACAATTCACTTCTGTCACTTTTCCTTTCAAATAGTGAAACTGTCAAGTTTTTCCTTTACTTGGGAAGCATAACTTTTCACTTTGTTTTGTTGGCTTTCACTCACTCATTTACATGTTAACTCACCAATTCATGTATTGGATTGATTTTTAAAATGTGTATTGATGCTAATTTAAGTAGGAGATATAAATGAAAAAATATATAATCCACAGGAACTTATGATTTAGATGAAAAAAATATAATGTATATAATATGTAGTATAGTATAATAATATAATATGAAGTTCAGGATGACAGCCTGAATACGTGTGTAGGCTTCCCTTTGCTTCATTGTATACACACAAATGTAGATGTGCACATACATGGATGAAAGAGAGACAAGCTGGGAAAACAGTTTTATATAACCTTAGTAAAAATTTAAGCCTGCTATGTATACTAACCAATGTAGTCTGTGACTCATGTGCATAAACTAACAAAATATTACCAAATGGTTGAGAAAAAACAGAAACCTGAAAGATGAACTGATAGAAATTGTCCTAGATCCAAAATATAATTTAAAGAACAAAATAAAAATTGAAAATTTTAATTAATATCTTCTGAGAGATTCCAAAGTTTTGATCTATGCAATCAAACGAACAAATGTGATATGATAAATCAAGAAATAATCTGGAGACTTAAATATGTAGCTGCTACAAAAATTGTTTTAATTGGCTGAACTATAAAATAGTTATGCTTGAAAATAAAATAAGAGACTGAAGGATAAAGCCAAAGAAACAAATTTCCTAGGGTTACCACAATAAGTTACCGTAAACCTGTAAGGTCAGAACATGATTTTATTCTTTTATGATCTGGAAGCAGAAGTATGATTCCAGTTGTCAACAGGGTTGATTCCTTCTAGAACCTCTGAGGGACACTCTGTCCTATGTGCCTCTCCTAGCTCCTGGTGGCTGCTGGCAATCTTTCTCATTCCTTGACTTGTAGATGTATCCCATCTGTCTTTGCCTTCTTCTTCAGGGCCTTCCCTTGTGTCTGGAGGTCCCATAGAGACTTGCCGTTGAATATAGAGTCTATCCTAATCCAAGATAATCCTATTTCAAGATTCTTACCTTAATTATATCTTCAAAGACTCTTATTCCAAATAAAGTCATATTCTGAGGCCCTACATAGATATATCCTTTAGAGGCACAATTCGACCCACCATGGAAACATACCACAGGGATGGAAAATATGTGAGTAGAAGCATAAAAGGACCCAAAGCATAAATCTAGTTGGAGGTGACATTCACAGTATTTAACCAGTGATATGGCAGAGGCACAGATTAATCAGAATAAAAGCTATCTTGTCATAATCAAAGCAGAGAATAGGGACAGTAGAGCAGAGGAAAGAACCGAAGAAAGAGAAGAAATTTCTTTCAGGCTTAATTCTTAATTTTTTAAAGAATCTACTGCCAAGCATGATAAATGAAACAAAAACAAAATATAGGAAAAATTAACTTGTACACTTCCTAGGGAAAATTTTATCACTCCAAAAATAAGTGAAAGTCTGAAAAACTTACAGTGAAAATGGTTTGCTTACAAAGCAATGTTATAAATACAAATCCTATTGCAGGACACTAGTATCTTCAACTATCAGAAAAATTAAGGATGAAATACTACTACTACTACTACTACTACTACTACTACTAATAATAATAATAATAATAATAATTATAATAACAATAAGAATAAAAATAATAAGAATGAGAATAAGAAGAATAAGAATAAGAATAGGAATAAGAATAAGAAGAATAATAAAAAACCTTTCTGTTTATACTTTGTAGAGACTGAAACTGGGGTGGATGGTGGGTTGGAAAACTTTTAATTTAATGCCTTTAAAAAACATGTACATGTATTATCTTTATAATTTAAAAATTAAATTTAAATGATAACAAAAGAGAAGACTATGGAATTATTTCTCAAAGTTTAGTGTGGGTATGAACCAACAAAGGATCTTGTCTCTGACTCATTAAGACTTGGGTGATAGCTGAGGCTTGCATTTCTGACAAGCTCCTATGGTGTGCTGATAATGCTTGTCCCTACCCATACTTTTAGTAGCAAAAATACACAAGTTCAGAAAAAGGGTGAAAGATTCTGTCTCCGTGGTCCTACAATTTAGTATGTTGGAGATTCACTAGAGAAATGGGTTAGAATGAGGTTTCCTTGGTTACAGTGTAGGACATTCCAATTTAGTAGACTTGGGATGGAGTTCATTTTCATAAACAGTTAACTCTGATACATGCCTATATTTTAGGTAATCTGTGTGATAAGATTTAAAAGTTGGAAAAATTGTGTTGTGCTGACAAATATTCCATACATAAAATGGGGGGAGGTTAATTGATAAAAAAAAATTGTGTATATTGTGGGCAATATGATGTTTTGAAGTATGTGTGTATTGTGGAATGGCTCAATTGAACTAATTTAACACATTTGGTACTTCACATACTTATTTTATGTGAACACTTAAAATCTACTGTTTTCATGATTTTCAAAATAAAATAATACATTGATATTAACTATAGTTACCATGTTTTACAATAGATCTTTT
>PVLC010008496.1:0-58112 GCA_004027655.1 Graphiurus murinus | reverse complement strand
GAGAAGAAGCACAAATGCAGTAAGTGTGGCAACTCGTATGGCACCGAGTGGGACTTGAAGAGGCACGCGGAGGACTGCGGCAAGACCTTCCAGTGCACGTGTGGCTGTCCCTACGCCAGCAGGACGGCGCTGCAGTCTCACATCTACCGAACAGGCCACGAGATCCCCGCAGAACACAGGGATCCACCTGGTAAAAAAAAAAAAGGGAAAATGGAAAACTACCTGCAGCAGCACCAGCAGGCTGCCAGTAAGACCACGGAATCCCTGAGCAACCAACCCACCCCCCGGCCAGAGGCTCAAGAACTAGAAACTCCCGCCACGAAACTGGTGGCCTCTTTGGAAGACTCTTGCAGCTCTAGCGCCAGGAAGCAGAGCATCACAGCACCTCCCAGACATCCTCACAAGTTGCTTTTGCCGAAGCCCAGAGTGGCTCTGGTGAAGCTTCCGGTCATGCAGTTCTCGCCTGTGCCTGTCTTCGTGCCTACAGCCGACTCCTCGGCCCAGCCCGTGGTGTTGGGTGTAGACCAGGGCGCCGCCGCAGGAGCCGTGCACCTGGTGCCCTTGTCGGTAGGAACCCTGATCCTCGGCCTAGATTCAGAGGCTTGCTCTCTGAAGGAGAGCCTACCTCTTTCAAAAGTTATGAATCCTGTTGTTGAGCCAGTTAGTATTGGTATTCAGGTTAACCTGGGTAAAAGTCTGTCTAATCCCTTACAAGAAGTAGGGAACACGTGTCAAAAGAGTGGTATTTCTTCAATCAATGTGCAGACAGACCTGCCCTGTGCCTCACAAAACCTTGTACCTTCTGCACCGTGGATCGGCCCTGACTCCTCCGTGTCCTCGTGCTCTCAGACCGACCTGTCCTTTGACTCTCAAGTGTCCCTTCCCGTCAGCGTCCACACCCAGACGTTTCTGCCCGGCCCCAGGGTCACCGCGTCTACAGCTGCTCAGACCGATGCGTTTCTCAACGCCCCTTTCCAGCCAGGTGGGATCTCCAGAGAAACCCAAACAAATGGGATGCAGATGGAACAGGCGCGGATGTGTGGAGACATTTTTGAGAGTATGCACTCGTCATACGGTGTTCCCACAGACAGTATTATAAGCAACAGCTTAGTAGCAGAGACAGTAACTCACGGTTTGTTACCTCAGAACAACCCTAAGACTTTAAGTCAAGACATTGAGAAATCCGCACCCATTTTAAACTTCAGTGCGCAGAGCAGTATGCTTCCTTCGCAGAACATGACAGATAATCAGACCCAAACGATGGATCTGTTAAGTGATTTAGAGAACATCTTGTCAAGTAATCTACCTGATCAGACACTGGATAACCGTAGTCTTTTGTCTGACACAAATCCCGGGCCTGACACCCAGCTGCCATCTGGCCCGGCCCAGAATCCCGGAATAGATTTTGATATTGAAGAGTTCTTTCAGCCTCAAATATCCAGACTCAAACTGAAGAGAGTGAACTTGGCACCATGCACACTGAGCCTGTCTTGGAATCACTGGACATAGAGACCCAAACCGACTTCCTGCTTGCAGACATGGCGGCTCAGCCCTACGGATGCAGGGCGAGCTCTCACTTCCTGGGCCTGGAGATGTTTGACACACAGACAGATGGACTTAAACTTCTTCTTAGACAGTAGCTCTCACCTGCCCCTCGGCAGCATTCTGAAACACTCCAGGTTTTCCATGAGCACCGACTCGTCTGACACAGAGACCCAAACCGAAGGGGTCTCCGCTGCTAAGACCCTCCCTGCTCTGGAGAGCAAGGTTCAGCTGAACAGTACAGAGACGCAGACCATGAGCTCAGGCTTTGAGACCCTGGGGAGCTTGTTCTTCACCAGCAACGAAACTCAGACGGCCATGGACGACTTTCTTCTGGCTGATTTGGCCTGGAACACAATGGAGTCTCAGTTCAGCTCTGTAGAGACCCAGACGTGTGCCGAGCTGCACACGGTCTCCAACTTCTGAAGGTGAAGTCCACACGCGGTGGTGCTGGCCCTTCCCTTCCGGATTTGGGCCTGGAGAGCAGGGACAACAATGTCAACTCTATTGAATGTAGTTGTTGACACAGTCGCTTAGATTCTTTGCGGTTCTTTGCCTTTTGTACTTGTAAACACAGTTTGTGTATAAATGTGAGTGTATTATAAAGTGTAAGACGTTGCTCCAAAAATTGTTTTTGTGTTGCCTACGTTTGCCCTTTCACAGCTAGTCTTTCCATCTTTTAAAAAAGAAATGTATTTCCCACCTGTGAAACCCATACAGCCATTTAGCTGAAGCCAAGCTTACTAGGTACTAGGGTGCGAGCTTAGCAAATCTTCAAAGTGTACCATGCTTACTTACATTGCACCTACATGTCTTAGACGATGCTTCTGTGTCTGGAGACCCCAGCTGCTGTAGCTTCATCTGCTTTGCCATCTCTCCTCTGCTTGGAAGGCACCGAGGGAAACTGCAGCTGTCTTTAGCTTTCGTGACCATTTCCCTAGAGTCACTGCCCTGCCATCCCTTCTGTCATGCGGTGGTATCACTGATGCCAACAAGGTACAGTCTTCCCTCCCAAGAGGTTTGTGGCTGTGAAGGGACTGTGTAAAGAAAGAGCAGTGAGCACGGGGGTCAGCAGGAATCCTTCCGAGTAAGAGTGCAGCACCCAGGCCATGGAGACACGGACTGGGAAATCGTGCCTGTTAGTTCATTCTGGGTGTGTGCTGCTAACAAATAAAGTTCCTCTGCTCTCACACCACCATCAGTCCAGGAGACTTCTGTGCCCAGATGTGTGGTCGTTTTCCCCACCCACCAGCAAGCAATTCTGACCAGCTTTAAATGTGGGTTTCCTGTCCAGGCCTCCAGAGCTTCTAACCAACCAGCTATAAATTGGGGTATCCATGACCTCCTCCTTAGGTTCAGTTGATTGCTAGAGCAGCTCACAAAACTCGGGGAAAACACGTTCTGACAAATGCCACAGATAGAGAAACACATAGAGTGAGGCACGTGGAAGGGATCCAGGGCTTCTGTGCCCCGGCCAGGCCTGCCGCCTCCAGGAATCTCCATGTAGTCCACTCTCCGGGAGATCGGGAACCCAGGCCTTTTGGGTTTTTACGGAGGCTCCATTTACATAGGCATGATTGATTAAATCACTGGCCATTGGTGATCAACCTCACCTTTAGCCCCTTTCCCCTCCCAGAAAGGGGTGGGGGTGCTGAAAATATCCCAAACCTCCAGTCATGCCTTGGTCCCCTGTGACTGATCCCCAAGAAGCTCGCTGGGAACTGCCAGCCACCAGGGATCTCAGCAGCATGCAAAAACAAAAACAAACACTTATTTGTTTATTCAAAACAAACCCTCAAATTACAAGGATTTGAGGGTTGGGGACCAGGAAGGAGGAGGACCAACCATATATTTCACATTATCACATCTACAAACGTCCTTCCTACTCTTCACAAGCCAGAGTGGGGCTCCCAAGCTGCATCTGAGTTTCATCCTTTTAAATGTTAAAAAGGTAAAAGTGAGGAAAGTAGGGACAGTTCTCCCTCCCCCGCAGACTTCAATCCTTTGAACTGCTAAGCTCCAAAGGACAAGAGTGCAATCTACAATTGTTCTAGAGCTACTTTTCCTTTGCCGCCTCTTATCTCTTCCTTGAATAAAAGAACACATTTGTCTAGCAAGGGTATTATTTGTGCCTTAAGGCTAGCAATTGTAGAACAGACCCACCTAAAATATGGTTTTCTGCATTCTTTTTTTGAGATTAATACCAGTCTTCAAGGAAAACAAAGGTGAAAATGTATCACTAAAATAACCAAGAACATTTCCTGTGTTTCGAGACAAGAGCATGGTCAGTGTGCTTTGAGGGTTCTCTGTCTTTAGCAGATCCTGAATTCTTCATTGTTGCCCAATTCTTCAGGAGGACAATACACACACACACACACATACAGAAAGAAAGAAAAAGAAACCAAAACCTATAAATTACAGATGCACTTAAATTTGGCCCCATTTTACATGTCATTCATAATTGACAGTCTAAGAAGCTACAGATTTGGAAGCTTTGAAAACTTTCAGAAACTTGCAATTATTGATATGAAATCTGCAAAAAGAGTAATTATGATATCTATTCTCACAAAATTAAGGAATTGCCCAAACTTACTAGCAGATGAGAGCTAAAATAGTGCGTGGGTTTAGTGCTGTACTTTTAACATTGTGTCTTACAGTATCCTATGTTACTATTTATAACTGGATAAATTCTATATTCTGCCCGAAGTTACACTGAGAAAACCTATAATTTGGTGAAATATGTAAATTTGATGAAACATTTAAAATGATCATCAATAGAAACAACTTGTTTACAAATTTTGCTTATAAACACATTTGATGCACAGACAAAAAATGCTCTATATGAGGGCAAACAGCCAATGCTTATGAAAATATTTGGGTTGAAATATTCATATTATCTAGTGTGAAATAAATAAATAGCCTTGAGGAAATTCTTAACTTAATAGGACTAGCTTTGATTTTTTTACCTGGTGACTAAGAACTTAGGTTTTTCCTTCATCTTTAAAAATATTTAGAATTTTTGAAAATTAGTTATTTAAACATGCAAATATATCACGTTTATTAACCATTAAATGCAACTTTGGAGTAGAATCCAGGCACTTTAATAAAAAAAATACATATACATATATATGTATACATATATACATATATATATAAAATTCAAGAAATACTGTTTCCACATTATTAAAGATATAGCTAAGAAATGAACAAATGAATGTGAATATGAACCAAGAAACATTCTATTTAAACTTTATTAAGTATTCAGTTAATCAGTATAAAGTGAGTTTTTTGTTTAGTATAATATGTAAATTAGACAATGTTTTTGTAATGTATTATTTTTAGTTTTATAGGAATTATTTTATTTAATAAAATAGTTTTCAGATAAAAATATACTATGAATCCATCAATATAATTACTTCAATCTGTCAGTCAATAGATATATATGTTAAAAACGAGACAAGTGGATCTGGGTGTGGTGGCTCAGGCCTGTAATCCCAGTACTTGGGAGGTTAAAACTGGAGGATCACAGATTCGAGACCAGCCTCACCAATTTAGAGAGGCTCTCAGCAACCTTAGGAAGACCCTGTTTCAAAACAAGTAAAAAGTTTTAAAAAGGTGTTGGGTTGTAGCTCAGAGGTAGAATGCCCCTGGGTTCAATCCCTAGTGTCATCAAAGAGAAAGAGAGAGGGGGAGGGAAGCTGGGAGGGAGGTGGAGAGAGAGAGAGAGGGAGAAAGATAAAAAAAAAATTTATTTTACTCTCAGAAATGTGTCATTCCAAAAGTAAGAATGGCAAATTATGAAATAAGTGAGAACACTCTAAGATAACATGAGACACATAGTATTGTTTATTTGTGTCACTTGCTCAAAATAATACCACTAGGACCTGAAAGGTCAAGGACTTGAGTCAAGTCTTTGGAGAAGCATTGATAATTTATAATCTAAAAAGCCAAGAAACACAGACATTGTTTTCAATACTATTCATCTACTTAGCATATGAAAGGAGGAGGAAACAAACAGCACAGAAGTCCTTTAACAGGAGGAAAACAACAACAATAATAACACAGAAGTCCTTAAGAGATGCAAAATATCAAATTTTAAATTAAGGAACCCAGAGCAATGACATACAGAATAACATGGTGCTGTATGGATTGAAAAAGGCCTAAAGGAAGGTAAGGAGGGAACAGGTGTCCACTCCAGAGATATATAAAGATGTATAGATATGTAAATGTATCCATGTATAGATATGTAAATTGGAAGCAGCACATCTGTAGGAACCTGGGGGCTCCTAATGGCCAGAAGATCAGACAGGAGATTGAGGCAGATAAATAGAATGCTAGATTTTAAAGGTTAGATTAGAAATGCTAGGTAAACCAGAAGTATAACAGCCTTTTAATCAGAAAAAAAGATGTAATGCAATTTGCTAAATATCATTTGCAGGAATTTATTCATTTATGCATTCAGCAACCATCTACTGAATGTGTATAACGTACCTGGAACTGCCTTATGTAATGGAGAGATAACAATGCACAAGATAAAGTCCCTGTCCCCATGGAGGGCTAGGAATGAAAAGAACAATAATTTATATGCATCTTAGAATGCAATTCAATATAGAACAATGACAAAAGACAAAGCAAGGCTGGGGACTAAAGCAGCAGGGTGCAACTTTGGATAAAGTGGTCAGGGAATACACTAATGCTTACACCATTTATTTTATATATTAAAACATTTAATCCTCACAATTGCATGAGATAGGTGTGCAAGTTTAGCAACTTTTCCAAGGACACACAACTAGGAAGTGACATCATTATATCAAATTCAGACTATGTAGCTTGCGTCCAAGTTTCTAGTCATCATGTTGATACTGGTGCACGACTTTGAGGAAGCGACTGAGCAAAGACCTGAATTAAGAGAAGGAGTTGGGCCCATGACCATCTGAAGGAAGACCACTCCAGGGAAATGGCAGGTGCAAAGCTCCCATCTAGAGTATGCTTGTAGTGTCTCAAAAAAACAGCAAAATTGCCCAAATGTGCCTGAAACGGACTTAGCAAGCAGTAACCTGAGAGGAAGGCAGAGTCATGTCATTTTTATAGCAATATATCCATATCCACATTTATAGCAGCATAATTCACAATAGTCAAATTATGGAACCAGCCTAGGTGTCCATCAACAGATGAATGGATCACAAACAATCTACACATAATGGAATTTTACTCAGCCATAAGGAAGAACACAATTGTGCCATTTGCAGAAAAATGGATGGAACCAGATATTATGCTAAGAGAGATTAGCCAGTCTCAGAAAGCAAATAGTTACATGTTTTCTCATAAGCTAGAGAGTGTTTGGGTCACAAAAGAAACCTCTGATAAAGGAGGAGAGGTTCCAATGGAGTGATTGAGGGGGCTTTAGGGGAGGGAGAAGGGGGGATAGAGATGCTATAAAGGTAACAGTTTAGATAACCTTCATTTAGGAAATGATCAGTACCAATCTCGATGACTGTGTGCATGTATGTCCCTATCATTCTATACCTCATTGTTACATATAATTATAATGCACCAATAAAAGTATAAAAATAAATAAAACATTAAGAAAAAGACATTGTGGCCCATGAAAAGGAGAAAAGATGGTAGGTTTCTAAGTACAGAAGCAGAAAGATTAATTAGCTTCAGACCACCTGTGTGACAGGTGATACTGGCTGGGATTAAGGTGTTGACAGTTGTGATGGTCTTTTTGGCATGACATCTTGGCTAAGCTATTGTCCTGTTATTCAGTCAAACATGAATCTAAGTTGCTGTAAAGGTATTTTTGTAACGTGACTTGGTTTCATAATCTGTTGAGTTTAAGTAATGGAGTTTATTTTAGATAATCTGAGTGGCCTCAACCAATCAGTTGAAGAGCCTTAAGAGCAAAGCTGAGGCTTCCTGAAGAAGAAAACAATCCCTTCCTGAACAACAGCTGCAGATTGTGCGAATGGTGTGCCTTACAAATTTCTAACTTGCCGGTTCAGCCCCAATAATCCCATCAACCAACTCTTTGCAATACGTTTCATGGTAAGGCAGTAAACACTGGCCACAGTCAGAGCTCATGTTGAAGGGCTTGAAATGTGATAGAGTGCTTGCTTGGTATGTATAAGATTGTAGGTTCAATCTCCAATACCAGAAAAAGAGAAAAAAAAAACTTGCCAAAGGTAGCATTGAATATTGGATATGGACGAATATGGGAGAAAGAGAGAAGTACTTGCTTTTTATGCAATTTCACATTTTAATTCTTTTCCCATTGATGTTGCCAGAGAATAGTGGAGTAGTCGCTTTGGGATGTCTGACCTCCTTTGGCTTGGTCTTTGCACACCTCTCTTATTTTTGACTTGGCAAGATAATAGCAGCAAGAATATGGCCAGCTGTTCTGCTACACAGTTGGGCAAGCTGTTCAAAACACCTGAGTCCATGAATTCATATCAAGGGTCCATGTCATTCAGAACCCTTCTCTCAGGGAAGATACTCTTTACAGATACACCCTTAAACAGGTAGGGGGAAAAAAAAGGTTGAAATGTCAGAATTTAAATAAGATTTAAGTAAGATATTAAATAAGATGTGTTCTATTCACATAATGAAAAATTATCAAGCCATTAGAAAGTGATATTTAAAAGCCAAGTGTGGTGGTACACACCTATAATCCCACTTGGGAAGATCACAGGTTTGAGGCCAACCTCAGCAACTTAGTGAGACCTGTTTCAAAATAATAAATGAAGTAGGGTTGGGGATGTAGCTCAGAGGTAGAATGTCCCTGGGTTAAATCCCCAGTAACCAAAAAATAAATAAATAAAAAGAAAATAAAATTAGATTCAACAGGAAAAAAAATAAGATAAAATGCCAACAATGTTTTACTACTATGGGTTGTTCAGTATATTTGGGACAGTAGCTCGATCTCAGACTTCTGTGTCAAAAAGATCTGGATTTACATCCTGGGTTGTTATGGTAGGCTGCAGAATGTCCCCCGAAGAGCTCATGCATTTTCAGAGTTGCCGTAATTAAGTCATGAGTGTTGTAATCTTATCAGTGGAGAAATCCATTGTAATGAACTTACTGGGTAGTAACCTAGGCAGGTGGGGTGTGGGGATGTGACCTCAGGGACTGTAATTTTGTCGTTGGATCCTCTTGCTCACTTACTCCCTTACTTCCAGCCTCCATGATGCGAGAGCAGATCCTCGTTCTCTCGCTCTCTCTCTCCGCTTCCAGCTGCCACTCGCTGAGCTATGCAGACCCAGCCTCGCATGGACTGAACCCCAAAGTCTCCAAAAAACTGAGCAAATAAATCTTCCTTCCTCTAAATTGTGTGGTCAGCCATTTGGGACCATAGCAGCGAGAACATTGATGGACATGTTACCAACACAACCTTGGTCCATTTAGTTAAACTTCCTGAACCCCCATTTTCACCCCTCTGGGTTAGTATTGTGAATAAAACATATAAAGTGTTCAACATCCCACAGTCATTGAGGAACTTATCTATTTGTCTTTTGTGAATATACATTGATGCATGTATGCATGTATGTATATGTAAAATACACACTACATTAAATTTTTTCTATCTAGTAGGAAATAACAACAAAACAAATTAACCACAAGGCACCCGGCTCTATCCAACTTAAAGCTAAGTCATCCTGAATCAACCTCCATTATACTAAATGGGATTTTCTCTGCTGTTAGTGTTTAACCAGTAAGATTCTAACATCTGTCCCTATCTCCAATATCCTTCAGAGGGCATGGACAGATTTCCTTTGGCCACAGGATTCCTGGCGGTATCCCCAGCGACTTTCCTTCCAGAGGCTGTCTCATTTGCACTGGAGTGAGAAAGTATGTGTGTGGCTCCATTTCCATTCCACCTCCTGTTTCTTGGCTGAAAGAGGAATTACAAGATGTGTATTCTGTTCTGACTCTCCCCATGGATCCCTTCTGTGTCCTCAATTCCTGTCTCTATAAAGCACAATAATGGCCCTCCTGCTCCTTTCCCTAAGTAAAACACATTAGCAGTTATTAAGTGGCTTTAGAAATGCAAACATGCCACTCCATTATGAAAGAGTGTTATAAATTGTGGAGGCAGGGACTGGGACATCTCCTCAAAGGCATTTTCCTTTGGGGCCATTGCTTCCATATCTCACACAAAGAGGGCTAATACCTGGGCCACTTTCAGATTGCTATTACAAAGAGCATCTAAAATGTTATTTTAAGCTACTGGAAAATTATCCTCCCCCCCAAAAAAATGCCAGCCAAGTGCTTATCGATAGTAATTTGAAATACGCAGGATGTCAGGGTGAACTATGTACTTCCGTCCTTACAGATAAAATATACTACGGGAGTTCTACAGCATTTATTCAAATGCCTCTCCTGAGAGGCTCACTGAGCCGCCGCTGCTAGAACATTCGGTGCACTGGATGCAGAAAACCCACGGAGCCCATGGCTCTGCCGGAAGATTAAGGATGCTCAGCTCTTCGTGTCGCTGACAGCCCCCAGTGTTCCCATCAATCTCACCAGCAGGCAACGGAGACATTGCTCTCTGGCTGCCGCTTTGCAAACAGGACCCAGTGAGCTATTGTTGCCATATACATTCATACCTGAACACAAAAAGATAAATACTTTAACTCTCCAGCGTCGGAGAGTGGAAAAATCTGGCTCAGCACTAAGAAACAAGAAAATTAGGTCACTGGGCACCCACGGAGATGAGTTCACAGCAGCAGCTCATTGCTCGAGCTCCAAACCTTGACCTTCCCTGGTGACATCACACAGGCATCTGGGGACGGTGCAAAGACCAGCACAGAGATGCTTCATCAATATGCATTATTTATGGTTGAAGGTTAGTTGTCGATTCCATTTGTGTTTTATTGCTGTGGCTTTCCTTTTGTGTATAAGGTTCATGTCAGAATTAATCATCCCTTTTCCCCGTGGCCCGCAGCAGATTGCTTGTACTCGCTGTCTTATGTTGTCACCATTGTACATCAGCTAATCGCCATCACTTCTCCACTCTAACTGCAATCTGTACCTGCTGGATCACATCCCACGGAAAAAGCACCTCCAGGGATAGTACACTGGGCCCACCTGGAATGTACCCTGAGACAGAGATAACCTTGAATCCACTCTGATTTTTTATTGTGTGTTAAAATTGAAAATACTCTAAATATCTATAACAAGATTTTTTTTTTGTATTAGGATTAAACCTAGGTGCATTCTACCTCTGAGTCACACCCCCAGCCATTTTTTATTTTATTTTATTTTTTTGTTTTGTTTTTAAAAATGGTCTCTCTAGGTTGTTGAAAGTCTTGCTACATTGCTGAGACTGTCCTCAAACCTGAGATCCTCCTGTCTCAGCCTCCCAAATACACAAGCATGCGCCCACCGTGCCTGACCATAACAAAATTCTTAAGCCTTCCATCTCACAGGGCCACAGGAGGTTATGAAAAGCCTTTGTTGGTGAGATTCAGTAGTTAACTGGAAGCTAGGAGCTTCCCAGCCTCTCAGCAGGAGCTGCCTGAGGGCATGGCCTGTGTCTGGATCCTTTGCTCTCCTCTCTGTGACATAGCATCTTGAAGTCATGCCTTCCCTTCCCGCCACTCAGGTCCAAGCCATCAGTATCTCTCTGCTGGACCTCTGTAAGCTCCTAAGCCCTCTTTCTCCCAGACTGTGGTAACCACCCTGCATCCAGAGAGAAGTTCTCAACTACAGGTTGTATCTTCTCATTCTCTTTCCTGAAGACAGCACCTGGATGCTCTCAGGATGACCACATAAAGATGCGACTCTTTCACAAGACCTACAGATGCTGTGACTTTCCCTGTTCAGTGACTTTCTCTCCAGCCCTCTCTCTCCCCAGGCCCAGCCTGGCTTCTTTAGCTCCAGTCTCAGATGCCTCCTCACAGTATTCCCATCCCAGCTCCTTCTCTTCCCAGGGCCTCTAGTACCTGTGGAGGTGTTTCTTCTTAGCATGCTGGCTTTCTTCCTTGGTTAACTCCTCCTCTGTCTTAAGAACCCAGCTCATCTGTTACCGCCCAGGTACATCTTTGTAGCCACTTGATCAGGTAAACCTACCTGTGAAAGACTCACCTGACATCATATTTTTATCATTTCAACTAGTAAATAAGAAACTTCACAATTGAAATTTCTTATTTACTAGATGGAGTCATCCATGTGGGGCTGTGTGACTTTTGGACAAAATACCTGTCCTCTCTGGGTCTTTGTCATTTTACCTGTAAATGAGAATCATATTGTCATAGTTAATCTTAGTGTCAACTTGACTGGGCTATGGGGTTTCCACATATTTGGTCAAACATTATTCTGGGTCTATGGATGAGAGTGTTTATGCATGAGATTATCATTTAAATCCTGAGACTAAGTAAAGCATATTATCCTCCCTAATGCAGATGGCCTCTTCCAGTTAGTTGAAGGCCATAATGAAACAGAAGGGCTAATCCTTCCCCAAATAAGAGTGAATTCTTCCTGCCTATTTGCCTTCTAACTGGAAGATCAGCTTTTATCCTGCCTTTGTATGCATATGGGAACTATACCATCTCCTATGCATTGAGCTTTTTGATTCACCTGGCAGAAGTGAGGACTTGCCCACTTTCATAATTATATAAGCCAGTCAATTCCTTGTTAGAAATCTCCTTGTGAATATAGGTATATATGATAGAACATAAATGCCTTTGTGTATGTAGGAGCGTGTGTGTGTGTTTTACATATAGTTTTATTGGTGCATTGTAGTCTCACATCATAATGTAGCTCAAGAGTGCTAGGGACACACATGTACACAGCACTTAGTGAGCTCCCTCTCCACTCCTTCACTTCCCTATACATGATATTGAGGTTGGCATGGGTAATTTCACATATATGCATAATGTCAATGGAAGAGTTTCCTTCATTAATTCTCCCTCCCCCCCCACTCTTCCCTAGACCCCCTCCATTATTCTATGAGGGTTTCTCCTTCATTATCTAAAGTCCCTCCATATCCCAATCACTCTCTAGCTTCCACATATGAGAGAAAATCTATGACTCTTCACTCTCTGTGACTAGATAATCTCACTTAATATTCTCCAGGCCCATCCATTTTCCTTCAATTGACATAATTTTGTCTTTTTATTGCTGAGTAGTATTCCATTGTGTGTATATCCCATAATTTTGTAACCCATTCATCTGTTGATGAATATATATATATATATATATATATATATATATATATATATATCTCCAATATATATATCCAACATAGAATATATAAATTCTATCAACTCTATTATTCTGTATAGCCCTGACTAATACAGGGGTTGTTAGGCAGCTTAAATATGATTATAATATATAAGTAAACAATATATATTATATATTATACATACTATATAATAAAATATATATATATATATTAAAGATTCCTATCAAATTGCCAGCATTCTCTAGTTGGTTGTTCTCATGAAGCTGTAATTAGAATAGTAGGGAAGGGCTGCTGCCCTGCCTGTTGCCCTGTAATCATACATGTGGTGCTAAAGCCACATCTTGGCAGGGCCAGAGGAAGGATGCAGGCTGCCCTTGGTACACCAGGGCCAATGTAGCTGTTTAAAAAGCTGCCATGTGTGTCTGTTCTTTCTCTAACAAATAAGATGGATCAGGGAGTAGGAACAAGACAGATAGGATATGGAAAAGGGAACCACAAAGTGAAAAATAAATACAGAGCCAGTGTGCTGGATGGCAGACGCTGAGCAGAGGAAGACTTACAGAAATCCCTGACCTTAGGGGTCTCAGGGAACATTTGGGCCTGGCCAGTAGCCAGTGGGTCAATTCAGTAACCACAGAACAAGTGGCTTCCATAACTAACACATGATGCCCAGATCCACCGGGTGGGATGGCGCAGTCCCTGCTGGGGGTGTGACAGAGAAAGGAAGCCCCACGTTCACCCCATGCCAGAAGAAGATGGAACTCTAACTCTCCTTGCACTGTTCTCTCCAGTAGTCTCTTCATCTTGCAAACATTTTTAAAAATTGATTAATACAATGCACGGTGGTCAGATCAAAATATTGGGCATATCTATTACCACAGACATTTATTATTTCTTTGTGTCAGGAGCATTCAAATCCTCTCTACTAGCTATTTTGAAATATGCAATGAGTTGTCGACCATGGTTACTCCGCCACATTACAAAATGTGATATGGGAGACTAGATCCGGTGCCCTGTGCCCTGGTGCAGCTCCACGGAGGAGGTAGGCCAGCGAGACAGGATCCAGCACCCTGCGCCCCGGCTCAGCTCACGGAGGAGCTAGGCCAGCCAGACGGGATCCGGCGCCCTGCGCCCCGGCGCACCTTACAGAGGAGCTAGGCCAGCAAGATGGGATACAGCCGGTGTCCTGCGCCCTGTGCCCACGCGCCACTCCACGGAAGAGCTAGGTTATTGAGACCAGGTCCTGAAGCAACGGAGATCAGCCTGATGCTGTGAGCTGCAAAATGCACGGCGGGCATAGCCCAAAGCCCAGGCGTGGCGCGTGGGGATCCCCGCATCTCCAGGCAATACCCAGGTGGGTATCCCGGCAGGAGTAGAACAATCAGTGCAAGCTCCTGTGGCTCCGCCTCTGAGCTCTGCCCCAGAGATGGAAGTGAGTGACGGCGCAAGAGTCTGAAGCAGACCAGCCTTGAATCCAGCTTCTTGATGGAAGAAAGAGAAGGAAAACCTGAAACCTGACCGTGCTCTGGGAGCGCCAGGGTTGAGACCAGGAGAAACAGGGGAGCCGGCGTGTGGCGGCTGCCATCTTTGCCGCCAGTCCCTCCCAACCAACTTCCTGCCAGCTACCCAGACCATCATTGTCCCATTGCTCCCCCAGTGTCCGGAGGAGGAACAGGCCGAACAGCAGGGAACCGTAAGTGGACTACAACCCGGTGTGCTGGGTTCACAATACAAAGGATAAACTTAGACATCCTTCCTTCTAGAGCCTAGACAGGGCCAGAAGGGCACAGGCTCCCAGAGCATATAGGGCATCTGGAAAGGCCTGGCATTTAGACTGCAAAAGCAAAAAGCAGAGAGAGAAACACACACACAGCCAGGCCCTGGAGAGCCCAGAGACATAAACTAGCAGCGGGAGAAGTCCTCTGCCTGAACTAATAGAGCAAATAAAAAAACTCAAGCTCAGTGCCTATGATCTAGCAGAATGATTGCTCTAGTGTTTGGTTGCTATTTGTAGATTTTGGTTCTTTTTTTTTTTTGGCGATAAGTTCTATATGTTTATACTCTGTTTTCTTTTTGTATTGCCTTGATTTATATATGTTTGTTTGGATGATTACTTGCTTTGTTATCTCTGGCTTAGGTTGTTGAACCCCTTCCCTGTCCCTTCTACATGCTTCCCCCTTCCCCTCTATACTCCTCTCCGCAACACTTTACCTCCTCTCTCCTCTTTTCTCCTTTTTCATGTCCCTTATCAATATCTATCATCTCTAACCTCTACAATATATCACCTCAACACATTCAACCTCTTATTCTGCTGGAACACACTCTCTTCTTTACCCTATTCCTGCATCCATAACTGTGACCTCTCACTCAGACTTTATCTCTGAACACAACCTGTGACCCCTAAACCCCCACTGCAGAGATTGGACAAGAAAACTTGCAAGAACAGCAAAGATATAAATTGAAGAACAGGGGAACCATGGGAAGGAAAAATAACAAAGACACAATGAGCGACCACAACCCCTCAATAACAGATCTCACCAACCCAGAATGGCAGAGACTACCAAAAGTACAATTCAGATCTTTAATACTAGAAACAATACAGGATTTTCAGAAAGAATGTAGGCAGAGCTTTAAAGATATAAAGGAAGACATAAAGGAACAAATAAACAGAGAATTCGAAGACCTAAAAAGAAACGAAAGAGAAGCATTGAAGGAAGTAAAAGATGAAATAATCGAAATGAAGGCATCAATTCAAACTATAAACAGTAGATTAGATCACATGGAAAATAGAATATCACTCTTAGAGGATGACCAAACTAACAATGAATCTATAGTACATAACTTAGAAAAAAAAATATGACAGTATGAATTGGACATCGAAGAGATCTGGGCCAATTTTAAAAGAGCTAACCTAAGAATAATAGGCATAGAAGAGGGATTAGAAGTTGAAACTTATGGAATGAACAATCTCTTCAAAGAAATAATAACAGAGAATTTTCCAAACATAGAAAGAGAAGTCGACACACAGGTTCAGGAAACATACAGAACTCCCTCAAGACAAGACCAAAGAAGAGGTTCACCATGCCACATAGTAATCAAATTGACCAATGTAGAGGCAAAGGAGAGAATCCTAAAGGCAACAAAAGTAAAAGGCCAAGTGATATTTAGAGGCAAACCAGTTAGAATTATGCCAGACCTCCCGAATCAAGTCATGAAAGCCAGGAGAGGATGGAGTAACATATTTCAAACTCTGAAAGAAAATAACTTGCATCCAAGTTTCTCATACCCAGCAAAACTCTCTCTCAAAATTGACGGGGATATAAAAACCTTCCATGACAAGAATTTTTGTCTTCCAAACCAGCACTAGAGAAACTACTTAAGGAGATTAACTACAAAGAAGAACTAACCAGTAAACGTCAGAACCAGAGAAACAGTAATTTCCAGGAAGCAAACAGCTAAGCAAAGAAGGACAAACGCTACTGCAAACAGAAGTCAAAACTCAAAATGGTAGGAATTAAAAATCATCTCTCAATAATCACACTGAATATAAATGGTCTCAATTCCCCAATAAAAGGGCACAAGGTGGCAAAATGGGTCCAAACCCAGAATCCATCTATATGCTGCCTACAAGAAACACACCTTACAAGCAAAGATTCCCACAAACTAAACGTGAAGGGCTGGAGTAAGGTAATCCATGCCAATGGAACTCAGAGACAAGCAGGAGTAGCAACTATGATATCAGATAAACTAGACTTCAAGCTCAAGCTTACCAGAAGAGACAAAGTGGGTCATTTTTTACTAGTAAAAGGAACAATCCAGCAAGAGGAAATAACAATTATCAACATCTATGCCCCAAACATAGGTGCAGCCACTTTCATAAAACAAACTCTGTATGATATGAAGACACACATGGATCCCAATACACTAATACTAGGAGACTTCAATACTCCTCTTACATCTTTAGATCATTCCTCTAAACAAAATGTCAGTGGGGACGCCTCAGACCTAAAGGATACCATAAACCAAATGGACCTATTAGACACATATAGACTCTTCCACCCAACTACAACTGAATTCACATTTTTCTCAGCTGCTCATGGAACCTTCTCCAAAATAGACCACATTCTTGGCCACAAAGAGAGCACTAGCAAATTCAAAAAATGGAAGATAATTCCCTGCATCTTCTCAGACTACAATGGAGTGAAACTAGAAGTAAACTCCAGGAAGACCCAAAGTAACCAAGTAAGCGCATGGAGACTGAACACCACACTGCTGAATGAAGAGTGGGTCATAGGAGAAGTAAGGGGAGAAATTAAAAAATTCCTAGAAACCAACAAAAACAGAGATACAACATATCAAAACCTCTGGGACACCCTGAAGGCAGTACTAAGAGGGAAATTTATAGCACTGAGTGCCCAGATAAGAACAGAAAACCACCAATTAAATAACCTAATGACACAGCTCAAAGCCCTTGAAAAACAAGAACAATCTAGCTCCAAAGCCAGGAGAAGACAGAAAATCACAAAAATCAGAGCAGAAATGAATGAATTGGAGAATAAAAAAACAATACAGAAGATCAACAAAACTAAAAGCTGGTTCCTTGAAAAAATAAACAAGATAGATAAACCAAAAGATAAATAAACAAGATAGATAAAGCCAATCTAACCAAAAGAAAGAGAGAATCAACCCAAATTACCAAAAGAAGAGATGAAAAAGGTGATATTACCACTGACAGTATGGAAATACAGAAGATAGTCAGAAACTATTTTGAAAAATTGTACTCCAACAAAATGGAAGATCTAGAAGAAATTGACAAATTCCTAGACACATACAACCTCCCTAAATTGAGTCATGAAGATATCGAAAACTTAAACAGACCAATAACAATCAAAGAAATAGAAACAGCAATAAAGAGTTTACCATAAAACAAAAGCCCAGGACCAGATGGTTTTCCAAGTAAATTTTACAAAACATTTTTGGAAGAGCTAATCCCAATACTCCTCAAGCTATTCCGTGAAATAGAAAGAAATGGGACCCTTGCAAACACATTCTATGAAGCCAACATCACACTAATACCAAAACCAAATAAAGACAGCTCAAGAAAAGAAAACTATAGGCCTATATCATTGATGAGTTTAGATGCAAAACTGCTAAACAAGATACTAGCAATGCGCATTCAAAACCACATCAAGAAAATTATACACCATGACCAAGTTGGGTTCATCCCAGGGATGCAAGGCTGGTTCAACATATGAAAAACAATCCATGTAATTCACCACATAAACAGAACCAGAGACAAAAATCACATGATTATCTCAATTGATGCTGAAAAAGCATTTAACAAGATCCAACACCCATTCATGCTAAAAACACTGCAGAGAATCGGAATAGAAGGAACATACCTCAAAATCATAGAGGCAATATACAATAGGCCTACAGCCAGCATCATATTAAATAGAGAAAAACTGCAAGAGTTCTCACTAAAGACAGGAACAAGACAAGGATGTCCATTATCACCTCTTCTGTTTAATATAGGTACTCAAAACTCTAGCCAGAGCAATAAGACAAGAAGGAAATCAAAGGGGTAAAAATAGGGAAAGAAGAACTAAAACTATCCCTTTTTGCAGATGAAATGATACTATACTTAGAAGACCCAACAAACTCAACCAAAAAACTTATAGAACTGATCAACAAATTCAGCAAGGTGTCTGGATACAAAATCAATCTTAAAAAATCAGAAGCCTTTCTATATGCCAACCATAAATCCACCGAAAAAGAAATCCAGAAAGCAATTCCACTCACAATAGCACCCCGAAAAATAAAATACCTAGGGATAAACCTAACCAAGTAGATTAAAGACCTCTATAAGGAAAATTACTGAAAGCTGAAGAAAGAAATCGATGAAGACCTTAGAAGATGGAAGGATCTACCATGCTCTTGGATAGGCAGAATAAATATTATCAAAATGGTCATCCTCCCAAAACTGATCTATAAATTCAATGCAATACCCAGGAAATTGCCAAGGACGCTCCTCACAGATATAGAAAAATCAGTCCTTAAATTCATCTGGAAAAACAAAAAGCCCAGGATAGCCAAAGTAGTTCTTAGCAACAAGAACCATGCAGGAGGCATCACAATACCTGACTTTAAACTCTACTACCAAGCCACAGTAATAAACCAGCATAGTATTGGCACAAAAACAGACACATAGACCAATGGAGCAGAATAGAAGACTCAGAAACAGACCCACAGACTTACAGTCAACTGATTTATGACAAAGGAGCCAAAAGTATACACTGGAAAAAAGATAGCCTCTTTAACAAATGGTGTTGGCAAAACTGGTTAACTATATGCAGGAAAATGGAAATAAGCCCCACTTTCTCACCCTGCACACCAGTCAACTTCAAGGACCTGGAAGTCAGACCAGAGACCTTGCAGCTACTTGAAGAGGGCATAGGCCCAACACTTGAAAACATAGGCATAGGTAAAAACTTTCTCAACAAGACCCCAAAAGCACAAGCAACTCAAAGGAAGATCAACACATGGGACCACATTAAACTGAAGAGCTTCTGCACAGCAAAGGAAACTATCAAGAACCTCAACAGAGAGCCTACAGAATGGGAGAAAATTTTTGTCAGTTACACTTCAGATAGAGGTCTAATATCTAGGATATACAAAGAACTCAAGAAAATCGCAACTAAGGAAGCAAATAACCCAATCAAAAAATGGGCAAAGGATCTAAATAGACACTTCACAGAAGAAGAAATACAAATGGCCAATAAATGTATGAGAAAATGTTCCACATCATTGGCAATCAGGGCCAAATCAAAACTACCCTGAGATTTCACCTAACTCCAATCAGAATGGCAATCATAAAAAACACGAACAACAATACCTGCTGGCGAGGGTGTGGAGAAGTGGAAACCCTAATACATTGTTGGTGGGATTGCAAACTTGTGCAACCACTATGAAAAACAATATGGAGGACCCTCAGATGAATGGGAGTGAACCTACCATATGATACAGCAATACCACTACTGGGTATATACCCAAAAGAATGGAAACCAAACTATCAGACCGATGCATGTGTATCTATGTTTATAGCGGTTCAATTCACAATAGCCAAACTATGGAAGCAGCCAAGATGTCCATCCACAGATGAATGGATTACAAAACTATGGGATATGTACACAATGGAATTTTACTCAGCCATAAAGAAGAACAAAATCATGTTATTTGCAGGGAAATGGATGCAACTGGAAAACATTATGCTAAGTGAGATTAGCCAGTCACAAAGAGTAAAGAAACATATGTTCTCCCTAATATGCGGATGCTAGGGAGAAGTTGGGGTAAAGGAGGGGCTCCAGATGAAAAGGAGAGAGCCTTGATAAGCAAAGAAGTTGATCTAATTGTAGTGGATGCATGGGGCAGAAGGACACCCTAAGGCACATGATGTACTTACACAATAATATCAAGGTCACTCACTGAACTTAACCTGAAGGGGAGGGAGGGCGAGGGAGAGGGTGGGAATTTGGGGAAGGGTTCAAATGAGAATTGTGTGCAAATATGTTGTTAACAACTTGTACTTAACAAAGATGTATGCTATATTGCACGAATTACTACAATAAAAAATAAATTTAAAAAAAGTGATATGTTCTTATCACCCTGTACCTCAATATGATGTATAATTACAATGCAATATATAGAATAAAAATAAACATTAAAATGTATTTTAAGGTATATTAAAATTTTATAATTAAAATTTTAAAGTATATTAAAATTAAAAAAAAGTTATTCCTCCTATCAACTGCACCCCTGTATCCATTAACTCTTCTTTCTCTAGCCTCCATGCTTCTCCCTGCCCAGCTTTTAGTAACTGCAATTCTACTCTCAACTTCTATGAGAGCCACATTTTTAGCATCTACTTATGAGTGAAAACGTACAGTATTTGTCTTTCTGTGCCTGACTTATGTCCCTTAACATAATGTCCTTCAGCTCCATTCATGTTGCAAATGACAGGATCTCATTGTTGTTTTTCTGTTTCATTTTGTTTTTTGGTTTTTTTTTTTTTTTTGGTGCTAAGGGTTGAACTCCATGGCATTCTACCTCTGACCTATGCCCCCAGCCTTATTTTATCATTTATTTGGAAACAGAGTCTCACTAATTTGCTGAGAATCTCACTAAATTGCTGAGGCTGGCTTTGAGCTTGCAATCCTCCTATCTCAGCCTCTCAAGTACTGGGATTATTACACAGGTGTGTGCCATCATGCTTGGCTTCTTTCATTTTTATGGTTGAATAATACTCCATTATGCATACATAGCACATTTCTTATCCATTCAGTCAGTGATAGAAACCTAAGCTAATTGCATAACTTGGTGATTGTGAACATCTATTCCTTTTTCTTAAAAGAAGCCTGCTCTAGTTCTTGAAAAATGTCACCCAGGCATTTCAAGGACTCCTATGTCTATGAAGTCTTTAAAAACATGCAGAAGTGGTAGATGGGTGGAAAAATGAATGCCTTGTGTCTCTGAGTAGAAATATCCCTGGAAAAGAGGAAGGAATGGTCTGTTTGCTAAACTTGGATGCAGGAGCTGTCTCCTGGTGGCCGCAAGCATTTCCCTAGCAGCTTAGGCTACCGTTGGGTCCCGTCCTGTCCAGGGAAGCAGGAGCCTCCAGGGCATGTCCTGCCATTGGACTCATGCTATGCAAAGGACTAGTAGGACACTGAAGTTGCTGAATGTGCCCTTTAGCCCTTTAGATGGAAATGAACTGAGGGAATCCCACCCAGCCCTGACAGTAGCCCATCAGCGTAATCTGCCTAGGAGCAGCCTGTGGAAGCTACAGCCCCTGGGGGAAATACTCTCCAGGGGCATCGAAACAGCCTGGAGAGAAGTGGGGTATGTTTCCTCCAGATAACTTTGGGCTCTAAAGAAAGATGAGTTTGCAAATCATTCTGCAGTCCAGACTGCCAAGGGGACCCCTGCAGAGGGAATTGACCTCATGATGCTCTCGAGTCCTGATGTCCCTGTGGCTCTTTGGGTAGGTGACCTAAGGAAAGAAGACTGTAGGGTGTCCTCAGGTCATCTCCACCCAGCTGCCAGCCGTGGGGCTCCCCAGAGGCACTCCAGGCTGTCTGCCTGTCAGCATCTCCCTGCCTGGAACACTCACAATTAACAATACCCAACCAAGCCCAGAATGTGCCTCCCCTGAGGATAAGAAGGAAGATCCTTCCATCAGCAAACATACCAAATCCCTTAAATAGTAGATGAAGAATTAGAAAACAGACACCATTGTGGTCCCAACCTTTGTGTGGGACAGATGTTGTGTTTCAAATCCTAACTGTGTCAGCTTCTCATTGCATCATCTTTGCATGTTATTTAATCTCTGCTGGGCAGAAGTACTGCCTCATTTGTAAAATGGCTTCAATAATATATCTACATTATCAGCTTATTTTAATATTCAATTTTTTAAAATAGGCATGCCAGGTCTGAGCATGCAGTGTAAGAGTATGCTAGAGAAACTGGAGCTATTATTATTAAACAATTATCAGCTCTGCAGCACTGAGTTACATGCTGGGCCCATTATTTGTCATTCTGCTGCCAGTAAAATAGCATCAACTTTGTCTCCAGAGAACGCTAGCCTGTATTATGGTGATAACTTAATATGGCAAGGGCCACGTGGTCTCTGAAAGAGGAAGTCACCTCACTGCAAGTGCTACTCAGGTCTCAGGAAGGACACGGCACAGTAGACACAGGGTGACAGTGTAGACAAAAGCCAGCAATGATGGGAAGGAATCTCAGGACACCGTAAGAGCAAGAGGAGTATGTTGTCTGGTGACTCAGTCACAGGCTGGAAAAGCCACACATACCTACTCCAGAGAGCAGAGGAGGGGACAAGCAGTCACCCTCCACGGTCAAGAGAGGCAGGGAGGGAACGGGCAGGAAGACTATGATGGGCTGTGGGTGTGCCTACCTCACAGAGAAAAAAGAAAACCAAAAGACACTAAATCCAGTACCAAATTATGGCTTTCTGAGGCTGGAGCCTTCTTAACCTTGTTTTCTTCTTGACACAAAAGTTGTAGGGCTGTAGCCAATAGAGATTCAGAGCAGATCTTCCCAGAATCCAAGCTAAGACTTGAAGCTTGCCTTTGACTGCTCAGGAAGGTGCCCAGTGTCTAGGGAAGTCTACAGGTTTTAACAACCAGGGTCTGGTGGAGAGAAGGAGGAGGAGAATTCAGTTGAGGTTGCCTGCTATGTGCTGGTACTGAGCTGGGCTCTTTCCCTGCTTTGTCTGATTTGATTCCTATACCTCACCTCAAGGTAGTCACTGATACTATACCCATTTGACAGAGAAGGAAACAGATCTAGATGAGTTACATCTTTTAGAAAAGGAACTTGTTGCCAAGTATGGCAGTGCATACCTGTAGTCCCAGTTCCTTGGGAGGCTGAGACAGGAAGGTGACAGGCTCAAAGCTAGACTCAGGAAATTAATGAGATCCTGGGCAACTTAGCAAGACATTGTTTCAAAATGAAAAAATTAAAATGGTTGGTGGGTATATCTTGGAGGTAGAATGTCCCTGGGTTCAACTGTAAGCAAGAAAGGAGAGAAGAAGAGAGGAAAGGAGTGAAGAGAAAAGAGGAGAGTAGAGAGGAGGAGAGGAGAAGGGAGGAGAAGGGAGGAGAGGAGAGGGTGAAACAAAAGAAGAAAAGAGAAAGAAAAGAAAAATGAGCTTGCCTTTTAAAACTATTCCTGATGGCCATAACAGTTCATTGGTAATCAGGACAGATCATTTACTTGGCTTCAGGTGTCTAACTTAGCTATTCACTCTGCACTCCTGCAGGAGGGTACCATTTTCTCTCTACTTTAGTGATGCAGAGACTGAGGCACAGAAAGAGTTAGCAACCTAGCAACCCTCGGAATATCACAAGGACTTTAACCCCAGGAATCTGGTACAGGGTCTGTGCTCCTAACAGTTCTGCTCTACTGCAACTTGAATGAATGAACAGCAAGTGATCCTCAGCATACTCTAGTTACTAAATTAGGAACTTGCAGTAATGAATATTAGATATATATCAAAGAAGCAATGGCATATTTCTAGTTTAACTCTAAAATAACCTTAACTGCATCTTCAGCTCCTCCCTTGGGGAAAGCATTTGATTTCCATTGTAAACATTTACTACCTATGTAAGATTGTTCCAAATGCAAGTCAGCTTGGCCTTTTATGACTTACAAATAATACAGACAGACTTTCTTTATTTTGCAGAGTTAGGCTGAGAATAGTAAATTTTCTATGGATAGAATGAGAATAAAAACAAAAAGCTCTACTTCAGACATAAATAAATGAAAGAATAGATCGTGCCCCTCTCTTGATTAAAATTCAGTGGTTGTAATGTATAATAAAGCTGGTATGTGGAATCTGTTGGGGGAAAGTATGGGTTCGTAAATAAATGGCTTTTAGAAACCTGGAGAGTTGATGCAGAAAAAAATTAAATTGCATCCATACCTCAAGTAATACAACAGGATAAATTCCAAGTGCATCAAAGGTTTGGGAGACTTGTGAAAAATCATTTTTAAATTATGAAGCAACTATGTCTTCTTCCACTAAACCCTGACTGACATACCCTGCCCTCTACTGGATCATATTTAGAAGCTCAGGAAATACATTTAGGTGCTATCTGAGGCAGATTTCCCCACAAGGTTTGCTAGGATTCACATTGGACTTATTTGTAAAAGTTTCAAACCACTGTGTACTGACTTAAAATGGAGCATCTATTGCAACTACTTTCTCTTCTAAATTTTAGGTTAAAAAAACTAAAGGAAATAGTAGGTTGAATATTGAAAAATTAATAAAAGTTATAATGAATATCATATTTACAAGTAAAATATTTTATGCCACAAATTTGACTTTCTCTTCCCAGTTTATGTACTCCTTTAGAAATACTTGGGCGGTAGCTTGTGTTTTCTTTGTCAAGTCTCTAAAAGCTTATAGGAGACAATTATAAGGAAAAGGGCCATGATAACTGGTTAACAGCTGATTTCCAGGATTACCTCCATCACTGGCTAGTTGGATAGCTGAGTGACTCACTCCTTGTCACTGGGCCTCTAATTAATCATTTAAAAACTTATAGGGCAGAACTCATGGTATTCAACTTTTCCTCTGGCTAAGATAATTCTACTCTTCTACAGTGGTCACCATCTTGGCAACTATTAAAACCCTCCTGAATAATGTCTCCCATAGCTGACTTCCTGGAAGTGTGAAAAAGGTATTCAGCATTTCCATAGAAAACCCTCCAATCAAAATATTCAGTTTTCAAAGCATGTCTGGAGCCCCACCTCAAAGGAAACATTCTTGTAGGAAACCAAGATGAGTGATGAATAGGGTGGGATGTGGAGAAAAATACACCACGTGCTGTGTGCTTGTACGTTTTACCACTTTGAACCTCTCTATGATGTGTAATTACAATGCACTGACAAAAGTATAAATAAATAATTTTAAAAATTTGAAACAGGATCTTGCGAAATTCCTGAGGGTCTCGCTAAGTTGTTGAGCCTGGCCTCAAACCTGTAGTCCTCCTACTCAGCCTCCCATATGCTGGAATTACAGGAGTGTACCACCGCACCTGGCTAAATATATATAAATATGTAAATATATTAATATATTTATTTAATATTTAATATATAAAATATACATTTATTTTTAAAGGGAACATTTAAACTGGGCATGATGGCACATGCCTGTAATCCCAGACACCACACACACACACAGACACACACACACACACACACACACACACACACACGAGTGTTTACTGGACTCACCATAATATTATATCAGAAGAAAGAGGTTAGTTTTTTTTTAATATGAAAATAATAGTTAAATCAACAGAAGGAGGGAGGGAATATCATCAGAGAATCCATGATGACCTGTTTTCTTAAAACTTGTCATTGCCATTAGTACTATATTTTATCAATGGTGGTTCTAATAAAACAGTCTGTGTAAGTAAAACATAAGTCGTCAAACTACCTTCACATGTCCTACTATTTTCATCATACGAGAAACAAGAGAGATGAAGTAAGAATTATTGGTCTCATTAAAATTAGTGGAAACTGAGAAGAAGCTATGTTCCCCATTATCAAGCTTTCCTAATAGATTCAAGGACACGGACCATCAGAAATTCCAACAAAGCAGGAACATGCATGAGCATCGAGGGAGGAGGTTCCCCATCCCATTTCTTGTTTTTCTTTTCTTTTCTTCATTAGGATGCTTTTTTCTCTAGCTAGAAATAAAAGAATTTTCAGAGGTGAGTGGGATAGTATTGCACACAGAGGGGAATAGTTACTTAGTTAGTTAGTTAGTTAGTTAATTAGCAATCCATCTTATAGCTCTGCTCACTGGACCTTTTTCAGGAAGCCACACCCCAGCAATCTATAGATTCCACCACTAGTCACAATGTGCAAACACTGACCATGGACATCCTATAAAAGACAGTGGGTAGATACAGATATGGTTAAAACTAATGGTGACCCTTGTAGATAGCTTATTTCATTCTACTTCTGTAATGATGTGAGAGAGGCTTTGTTATACCCATTTTAAAGATGAAAACATGCAACTCGTTCCTGTAATTTCACTGATTTGGCCAGAGGGCACATACCTTAGCCCAGGGCAGGGTTGGGATTGAAGGCAGGTGTGTCTGGGCATCATATCACATTTTGGCAATAATTGCACAGCTCTGTGCCATCCTCAGTGACCAGCTGGCTCATGCTGGACCAACCTTTGACTGACCACCTTGAGGCTACAAAACACAATAGTGTATTAGAGGGATTGCTCTTTATTATTATATTTGAATAATTTTGCATTTGCACAAACATAGTGGTTCCTGCAGGCCTGAAAGTGTTAATGCACACATACCCCACTCTCACTCCAAATGAGTGTGAACACTGGAAACATCAGCATTTACATTTTTTTGTCCTTGGAATGCTTATGTGAGGTCAATTCGCTAAAGTTGTTGTCTATTAAAGTTCAAGATGAGGGCTGCTGGCTTTAATTTCATTTGGTATGTCTGACATGCACTTTGCAATCATCTGATATAAGTCATAAAGAAAAAAATCATATGATTTTCCAGAAAAAAAGTAATGCAAGGTTGGGGCTAATTTTGTGCTATTACTCTTTTAACAGTCTCTGAGCCACTCATCCTGTGGAGAAGTCTGTGGGACTTTTTATTTTTTACCTTTGATGTGGACCATTTCATTCTGTGCTCCATTTTCCAACTCAGTGTATTTTATAATGATATCCATCATGTCTGTTTGTCAGTTTATGGCAGCTTAAAAAATTGCCTCAAGGCCAGTAATGAGAAGAAATCTTTCCCACTTCCTGTAGATTGTTTTATGTGCTTCACAGTTTTCTGCACCAAATAATAAAAAATAACATTGCTTTCAAAACTGTCCTTTATCTTGCCTCTTTTTCTCCTTTTAATCCTTTATGGCTTATTTCCCTTTGCTTTATTCTGTGTGTGCTACTGGGTTTTTTTGTTCATAATTAACAAGATATAGAAGATAAGAATATAGTCTCAAGATGGGAAGCTTTCCAGAGGATTTATTTCAGCTGGTCTTTGATTCAATATAAAAGAAACAGTCACAAGTTTTTAGTAAAAAACAATGTGTGTTTATATGCATATATATTTGCATACGATATACTCTCCCTATCTATTCCTTAACAAGAGAGTCTACACTTTAAGAATTATTCTTTGAAATAGAGAAATCAATGCATAGTAAGATCATTTATCAGAGTTTTCATGAAACTATAAGCTAACTTCAATATATAAGGAAACTTATAGGTTTCTTAGTACAATTACATTAGAAACTTTGAGTGTCAAGAGGTCTTAGAAAGATTCATCATTTCTGCTCTTTTTTTTTCATCTTAAATCCCTGCCTCTCTACATCTTCAAGTAGTGCAATTCTTCCATGCTTGGATTACCATTTAGCCATGACTGGCATTTCCCAAAACATTATTTTCTATTTTCACCACCATTCCATCACACAAAAGCTTCAAGTCCCCCACCCCTGAAGTCAGTAAACAGGTGATTGGCTATTTTTTTTTTTTTTTTTTTGGCGGTACTGTGGATTGAACCCAGGGGCATTCTACCTCCGAGGTACACCCCCAGCCCTATTTTTTTTTATTCTTTATTTTGAAACAGTGTCTCACTAAGTTGCGGAGTACTTCACGAGGTAGCTGAAGCTGGTCGCGAACCTGGATCCTCCAGTTTCAGCCTCCCAAATGCTTGGATTAGAAGCATGCATCATCACACCCGGCTGGTGATTGGCTATTTGAAGGCAAAATTTTTCCCAAGAATATCCCCAGATCTTCCCTTTTCTGCAAATAGCTATAGTTAGCATACTTTATTAGCTGTCCATTCTTGATTACCTGACACTTAGGAAAAAACATGGACCATCAGTCTTTCATAACTGAAAGTGAAGAATAAGTTAAATTCATTTTTAGCTGGGTGTGGTGGTGCATGCTTGTAATCCCAGTACTTGGGAAGCTGAGACTGGGGGATCCAGGTTCACGGCCAGCCGAAGCTACTTAGGCCCTTCGCAACTTAGTGAGACCCTGTTTCAAAATAAAGAATAAAAAAAGGACTGGGGATGTAGCTCGGAGGTAGAATGCCCCTGGGTTCAATCCCCAGTACCGCAAAAAAATTTTTTAATTGTTTTTTAACCTCAATCCATATTTAAAGAAATGAATGAATAAATAGGTAAATAGAGTGGATGGTGGATGCATGGATGGATGGAATAGTTTGACTACTCTTCTGAGAAAATCCCAGTTTTCAACTAAATTGGAAAGCACACTGGTGCAGGTGAGCTCCAGCTCCTAACCCTTCTCTATTCCTTATTCCTTGAGAATAATTGGAATCAGCTTTTACCCTCATGAATATCACCAGTGTATGACCATTTTTCTCTTTGTTAAAGCCAGAATTGATTTGTATATCTTTGCCCTGGAATCAGGAAAAAACTCCTATGGACTTCAGTTGCTTTGATCTCCAAATGCTCATTAGAATATCAGTCTACACTTAAAAGAAGAAAGAAGAAAGAAGTTATAAAACTATTAAAAAATAAAAAAGCCATGTTGCGAAAGGTAATGTTTTTCAAAAGTAGTTGCAAGATTCAAGATGGTGTCTGAGTGAAACACCTCTCCTCAGGCGCTGTGAGCTCCAATCAAATCTGCAATAAAAGCAGTTTCTTGACAGAAGAAGAAAAAAAAAAGCAACAAAAAAGTGAAATTTGAACTACAACTAAAGAGACCCAGGAAAGCCGACCAAGGAGAGCAAAGGAGCCCGAAAGCCCCGCAGCAGCACAAGCCACGGAGACGCGGCAGCTGGCCCGACACGGGGGTCCACTAACACCGCTGAGGACCCAGCAACCAGATGTGGAGTAAGCGACTCCAGAGCTCCACATCCTAACTAGGTGGAGGAACCCCACATCTCCCACAGCAACCGAAACCTGTGGGACGACCAGCATAAGCCCCCGAGGGATCACCCCAGCTCACTTCTCTCCCTCCAGAGCCAGAGCAATGATCAATGCTCTGCAGAGCTTGAATCAAAACTGCCACAAAAGCAGTTTCTTGATGGAAGGAAAGAAAAGCAAAGCAGAAAAAAAAAGAATAAAGCAACAAAAACAGCTGAACAGAACCCAGGGAGAAAAAAGGAGCCAGCACGTGCGTACGGCAGTGGTGCCCTCTGTGAACCAGCGGCCACCATCTTGCTAGTCACCATCTTGCTGCTGCCCAGAGCAGGGTCTATTTTCACCAATATCCCCAACAACCTCCTGCCCCCCCAGCAACCAGAGATGGAGTAAGTGACTACGAAACTCCATACCCTAATCAGGGGGCATATTCCCGCAGGATCAACAGGGATCAAGAACACCTGGGACAACCATCTTAAGCCTGTGGTGAGGAAACCCAGCTCACCCTCCCACTGGAGCCAGAGCAGCAGAGATCATATTTTTCTCAGCTGCACATGGACCCTTCTCCAAAATAGACTATATTCTGGGCCACAAAGTGAGCACTAGCAAATTCAAAAACTGTAACATAATTCCCTGCATCTTTTCAGACCACAATGGAGTGAAACTAGAAATAAACTCTAAGAAGATTCACAGTAACCATGGAGACTGAACACCACACTGCTGAATGAGGATTGGGTCATAGAAGAAGTAAGAGGAGAAATTAAAAAATTCCTAGAAACCAATGAAAACAGAGACACAACATATCAAAACCTCTGGGATACTTTTAAGGCAGTACTAAGAGGAAAATTTATAGCACTGAGTGCACACATAAGAAGAACAGAAAATCACCAAATAAATAACCTCGTGACACAGCTCAAAGGACTTGAAAAACAAGAACAGTCCAACCCCAAAGCTAGTAGAAGACAGGAAATTATGAAAATCAGAGCAGAAATTAATAAAGTAGAGAATAAAAAGATAATACAGAAAATCAACAACACCAAAAGTTGGTTTCTTGAAAAAATAAACAAGATAGATAAACCATTGGCCAACCTAACCAAAAGAAAGAGAGAATCAACCCAAATTACCAAAATAAGAGATGAAAAAGGTGATATTACACTGACAGTATGGAAATGTAGAGGATCATCAGAAACTATTTCAAAAAACTATACTCCAACAAAATGGAAAATCTAGAAGAATTTGACAAATTTCTAGACACATATAACCTCCCTAAATTGAGTCAAGAAGATATAGAAAACTTAAACCGACCAATAGCAATCAAAGAGATAGAAACAGCAATCTAGAGTTTACCATCAAACAAAAGCCCAGGGCCAGATAGTTTTCCAAGTGAATTTTATAAAATATTTATAGAAGAGCTAATCCCAATACTCCTCAAACTATTCCGTGAAATAGAAAAAAATGGGACTCTCCCAAAGACATTCTATGAAGCCAACAACACATTAATACCAAAGCCAAATAAAGATAGCTCAAGAAAAGAAAACTATAGGCCTATATCATTGATGAACTTAGATGCAAAACTACTAAACAAAATACTAGCAATGCACATTCAAAACCACATCAAGAATATTATACACCATGACCAAGTAGGATTCATCCCAGGGATGCAAGGCTGGTTCACACATAAACAGAATCAAAGCAAAAATCACATGATCATCTCAATTGATGCTGAAAAAGTATTTGACAAGATCCAATACCCATTCATGCTAAAAGCGCATCAGAGAATCGGAATAGAAGGAACGTACCTCAACATCATAAAGGCAATATACAATAGGCCCACAGCCAACATCATATTAAATGGAGAAAACCTGCAAGAGTTCCCACTAAAAACAGGAACAAGACAAGGATATCCAGTATCACCTCTTCTGTTCAATATAGTACTTGAGACTCTAGTCAGAGCAATAAGGCAAGAGAAGGAAATCAAAGGGGTAAAAATAGGGAAGGAAGAACTAAAACTATCCCTTTTTGCAGATGACACGTTACTATACTTAGAAGACCCAACAAACTCAACCAAAACCTTATAGAATTAATCAACAAATTCAGCAAATTGTCTGGATACAAAATCAATCTTAAAAAATCAGAAGCTTTTCTGTATGCCAACCATAAATCCACCAAAAAAGAAATCCATAAAACAATTCCACTCACAATAGTACCCCGAAAAATAAAATACTTAGGGATAAACCTAACTAATGAGCTAAAAGACCTCTATAAGGAAAACTATAAAAAGTTGAAAAAAGAAATTGATGAAGACCTTAGAAGATGGAAAGATCTACCATGCTCTTGGATAGGCAGAATAAATATCATCAAAATGGCCATCCTCCCAAAAATGATCTACAGATTCAATGCAATACACATGAAATTGCCAAGGTCGTTCCTCACAGACATAGAAAAATCAGTCCTTAAACTCATTTGGAACAACAAAAAGCCCAGGATAGCCAAAGTAGTTCTTAGCAATAAAAACCATGCAGGAGGTACCACACTACCTGACTTCAAACTCTACTACAAAGCCACAGTAATAAAAACAACATGGTATTGGCACAAAAACAGACACATAGACCAATGGAGCAGAATAGAATACTCAGAAACAGACCCACGTGCTTACAGTCAATTGATTTTTTACGAAGGAGTAAAAAATATATACTGGAAAAAAGGTAGCCTCTTTAACAAATAGTGTTGGCAAAACTGGTTAACCATATACAGGAAAATGGAAATAAACCCCACTTTCTCACCCTGCACAAAAGTCAACTCAAGGTGGATCAAAGACCTGGAAATCAGGCCAGAGACCTTGCAGCTACTTGAAGAAGGCATAAGACTAACACTTCAACACATAGGCACAGGTAAAAACTTTCTCAATAAGACCCCAAAAGCACAAGCAACTCAAAGGAAGATCAATACATGGGATTGCATTAAACTGAAGAGCTCCTGTGCAGTAAAGAAAACTATCAAGAACCTCAACAGAAAGTCCACAGGGTGGGAGAAAATTTTTGTCAGCTACTCTTCTGATAGAGGTCTCATATCTAGGATATACAGAGAACTCAAGAAGATCACAGCTAAGAAAACAAACAACCCAATCAAAAATGGTCAAAGGATCTAAATAGACAGTTCACAAAAGAAGAAAAATAAATATATGAGGAAATGTTCCATATCATTAGCAATCAGAGATATGCAAATCAAAACTACCTTGAGATTTCACCTAACTCCAATCAGAATGGCAACCATAAGAAACATGAAGAACAACAAATGCTGGTGAGGGTGTGGAGAAGTGGGAATCCTAATACATTGTTGGTGGGATTGCAAATTAGTGCAACCACTTTGGAAAACAGTATGGAGGATCCTCAGATGAATGGGAATGAACCTACCAAATGATCCAACAATACCACTTTTGGGTATCTTCCCAAAAGAAAGGAAACCAAACTATCAGACTGACAAGTGTGTATCTATGTTTATAGCTGCACAATTCACAATTGCCAAACTATGGAAACAGCCAAGATGTCCAGCAACAGATGAATGGATTACAAAACTATGGGATATGTACACAATGGAATTTTACTCAGCCATAAAGAAGAACAAAATCATGTTATTTGCAGGGAAATGGATGCAACTGGAAAATATGTTAAATGAGATTATCCTATCACAAAGAGTAAAAAAGCATATATTCTCCCTAATATGCAGATACTAGAGAGAAGATGGGGCATAAGAGGGTCTCCAGATGAAAAAGGAGAGACACTCGATAAGCAAAGAAGTTGACTTAACCGAAGGGGATGGACGGGGGTGGGGTGGGGGAGGAAACCCTAATGCACACGATGTACTTTCACAAATATATCAAGGTCAATCACTAAATTGAACTTGAGAAGGAGGGAGGGTGAGGAAGTGGGGTGGGAATTGAGGAAGGGGTTAAATGAGAAATGTCTGAATATATGCCTTTATCAGCTTGTACCTAACAAAGGTGTATGATTACAATGCACCAACTATTATATTTTTAAAAAGGTAGTTGCAAAGAAAATTGATATAGCTTAAAATTTTGAGTTTTAGGTCCAGAAGCAATCTTGGATCATCTATTTAGACACAAAATGCCATAAAGACTAAGTTAGAATCTATAGAAATATGTTCTAGAGAAAAAATGTTGATAAAACCCCAAATAGCTGGGAGATGACCTCTATGAGATGAAATTATATTTTTGTGTGGGTCTGGATGAATTATTATATTTCTGTGTGAGTCTGGATGAATTGGGTTCTAGAAAAGCATAAGGAAGAATCTATGCCTGTCAAGAAGGACTGTTACATGGAAAGCAAAAGAAAAAAAGAGTCTGAATTCTATTGTGCTAACAATATAATAATATGCTGGGCACTGAATAGATCCAAGATAAAAATAGAGATAGAATTAGAGTCGATGGAGATATTTCTGTCTTAGGTTGGACCACTATATCAAAGAAGCATAGATTGAGTGGCTGAAAGAAACATTAATTTCTTACAGATTGGGAGGCTAGGAAGTACAAGGAAGCTAAAATATCTGCAGATCCAAGGTCTGGTAAGAACCTGCTTCTTGATTCCCACATGGCCACATTCTCCTTAAAACTTCACATGGTAGAAAGAGGTAGCTAGCTGTCTGGCCTCATTTGTTTGTTTGTTTGTTGGTTGGTTGGTTGTACTGGGGACCAAACCCAGGGCCATTCTACCACTCCTTTTTTTTTTTTTTAACTTTGAAACAGGGTCTTGCTAAGTTGCTGAGACTGGCCTCAAATTTAAAATTTATTATCTTCCTGTCTCAACCTCCCAAGTACTGAGATTACTGGGATTACCTGGCTTTGCTCTTCTTATTAGAGTACTATGTTTATGAAGGTTCTCCTTCATTACCTAATTACCTCCAAAAGGCCCTCATCTAAGTTCTTGGCATTAGGGATTTTTTTTTTTTTTGCGGTACTAGGGATTGAACTCAGGAGCATTCTACCTCCGAGCTATACCCCCAGCCCTATTTTTTTATTCTTTATTTTGAAACCGGGTCTCACTAAGTTGTGGAGTGCCTCACTAGGTAGCTGAGGCTGGCAGCAAACCCAGATCCTCCGGTCTCAGCCTCCCGAATGCTGGGATTACAAGCATGTGCCACCACACCCGGCTGGCATTAGGGATTTTAATTTGTTGAGGACACCAACATTCAGTGTATTGTTTAGTACACACACACACATTTACTCAAACATTTTGGAAAATCTAAGTCTGCTTTGTAACTCACTCATGCACACATCATATTTTAGTACTTCTCTGCTTTTCTTTCATGTTCCTCCATTTTCTTTAATTTTTATTAGCCATACATGCACTAAAGAATTATTATTCATATATATTGTCTTAGTGAAAAAGACTTGCTTCTCTGAGAGAAAGTCTGAGGTGTGTATGTGTGTGTGTGTGTGTGTGTGTGTGTGTGTGCATATGCATGTTTGTGTGTGTCAGCAGAGTTTATTAAAAGTAATTATTTAATAAGGAAGCTCCTAAATTGGGTATGGGGTCCCCTGGAGCACCTCATCAGTCACTGTTATCAAGAAACAGTGATAACAAGCCAGATTGGGCACCACACACCAACCACAGCAGCAGGACATAAGCCCCTCTGTCAGATGCTTTGGCTCACATGGAGAAAAGGAGACCCCATGCAAGTTGTGCCTCTAGAAGAACACATATTCATCCGACAATTTGTCATGCTTTGAACTGTTCTTTAATCCTAGAAACACACTTTTCTGGTGGTGGCCTGCATAACCCCATTTTGGGTAGGTCACGAGGGTGCAGGCAGGTCTAGAGCCAGGCAGGGCATGGCATGAAAGCAAAATTAGCCCCCTTGTACCTCTTTGTCCCACCCTTCCCTAATCAAATTAACCCTGTATTATTCTACAAAATCACCCCCATTGAGCTGTTTCTAGATGATCTTTTCAGGATAGATAGATGCTACTTCAGAAAATGTCTCCCTAGGCTAGGGGTTGGGACCATTGGATCACAAAAGGTGAAGCAGATTATTTCCCTGAGTTTTCTCAGGAGTCTTTATGCCCTTAGGTGCCAAGTGTAATGTTTATGAGATTTTTCTCACACTTCCTTAAATAAGAATCATTCATGTGTATATTATCTCATGGAACCAATGTGTTTGCAGAAACACAGTTGTGCAATTTCTGGCTTAAGGTCTTACCTTCTAGAAGTTCTTCTAGATTGCCTCTACAAAAAGGCAACAAAACTCTTTTGGAATTATAAAAATATTAATAGAAACAATGGCCATCATTGTGAATCTACTCTATGCCAGACACTGTTTGCTATAGAATGAATGTTTCTCCTCTACCTCTACATTCCTATGTTGAATCTGATGGTATTGTTAGGAGGCATTTCTGGAAGATAATGAGGGTGAGATGAGGTCATGAGGGTGGAATCCTCATGATGCAATCGATGCCCTTATAAAGAGAAGAGGAAGCTGGCATGGTGGCACCCACCTGTAATCCTAGTACTTGGGAGTCTGAGACAGGAGGATCACAGGTTCAAAGCCAGCCTTAGCAACTTAGTGAGATTCCTGTTTCAAAATAGAAAATAAAATAAAATAGGGCTGGGAGTGTAGCTCAGAAGTAGAATTCTGCTGGATTCAATTCCCAGTACCAGAAAAGAAGGAGAAGAAGAAGAAGAAGAAGAAGAAGAAGAAGAAGAAGGAGGAGGAGGAGGAGGAGGAGGAGGAGGAGGAGGAGGAGGAGGAGAAGGAGGAGGAGGAGAGGAGCCATATCACTCCCTCTTTGTGTGCATACATAAAGAAAAGGCCATAAGAGGATCCAACCAGGAAGAGATTCCTTACTGAAACCCAACCACATTGATACCTTGGTCTCAGAATTCCAGCTTCCAGAACCAGGAGAAATAAATAACTGTTGCTTAATCCACCCAGTTTATATGAATTTGTTACTGCAGACCTATCTAACGGATACACTGCTCTGACAGTGAATTCTCACAAGGAAATGGTAAGGAAACCGAGACACAGGCAACATAAGTTACTTGTACAAGGTCACAGAACCATTAAGTGCCACATCCAAAAGTCAGAGGCAGGTGGTCTGACACCTGCCCATAAGGAATTTTTCATCTTCACTGATTAGGTGAATCTATGATAAAAGTTGGGAAGGAGAACCATATAGGCCTTCAGTTGGACACTGATAGAGATGTACACATGGGTGGTGTATGAAAGAATGCTCTTACAACAACATGCATCAGGGTCTATGCAAAGCACGGTTGAGAAGGGGGAGAAATTAAAGAGCTATGCTGTCCTAGCAGAGGCCTTACCAATGTGCTAGGCATCCCTGGAGCTAGGGTGATCCTTTGAAGATGTCCCAAACTGAGGGATGGAAGCCAGAATTTAGTCATTTATTCATTTACTCATTTACGGTACTGGAAATTGAACCCAGGGACATTCTACCACTGAGCTAAACCCTCAGCTCTACTTTATGTTTTATTTTGAAACAGGGTCTACTAAGTTTTGGAGGGCCTTGCTAAGTTGACAAGGCTGTCCATGAACCTGTGATCCTCCTGTTTCAGCCTCTCTAGTACTGGGATTGTAAGCATGTGCCACCATGCCCAGTTTATGGCTGAGTTTAGAATTTCCCCCTAGACCTCATGGAAATAAGGCAGAGTGGGGCTTGGAGGTAGAGCTTGGTTGCTGAGGAAGAGTCCCTGGGGTGTGGTCCCTCCTTTCCTTGCACACTCTCTCTTTTGTTTCTGGCTTCCTTGATGTGAGGTTAGATCTCTCTCTCTCTCTCTCTCTCTCTCTCTCTCTCTCTCTCTCTCTCTCTCTCTCTCTCTCTCTCTTTCTCTCTCTCCTCAGTACACTATTCCCTGAGCCCACCAACTTCACCTGGCCCAACATGGATTGAACCCCTCAAGTCTCCACAACTGTGAGCAAATAAGTTTTTCTCCCTCTAAGTTGTGGTGGTCAGGTATTTGGGTCTATGGCACTAAGAATGCTGACTGAAAGAGTGGCATTGAGGAGGACTTCTAGGCCCCAAAATTTGTGTAGCTGGGAAGAGGAATGAAATACTTACTGAATGAGTCACTGAAAGGAGTGAATATCACTTAATTGGTAAAGACAAAGATCTTGGTACAGGCAGGTGGATTTATTTCCCCATGAGAGAAGAGGGAAAATAGACATGTGCATATGATATGCGCAGAAAGCCTGGGTTTCTAGTATGGATTTGGGCATTGTTCAACTTATAATGGGAACCATATGCCTGCCTGAGAGCACTGAGGAAGAGTTTACAAAGTGAGAAGAAAGTGGGCCTGCTAAGAGCCACAAGAAAAATTTGGAGACATATACAAGGATAAGAATATGCAAAGGCTATAGGGAGAGAAGGGCAAACTGGTAAGGGGCAACAAAGCTGAAATGCAGTAGATATTGGCGTGAAATGTTGCTGAAAAGTCAAGTCAAATGGAACAGAAAATGCTCCCTGAACTCCATGTCCCCTGACCTGGTGTTATGGTGGCCTCAGAGAAGGTACCTTGATGGATAGATGGGCATGGCAGATATGCCAGACTGAATTTAGTCAGTCAGTAAGTTGAGAGAAAGTTGAAAATATTGCATTCAGGGGACCCAGGCAAGGTGGAATAAAACAGGGCAAAACTCTGGAAAAAGAGAGGAGTTAAAGACTATTTCTGGTTTTGTTTTTGTTTCACCTGCGAGGTCTGGACATAAGTAGAAGTTGGTGGGAAAGATCCAACTGAGACAGAGGGTAAAATGAAGAAGCAAGAGCAGAATTGATATTCAGGATAAGAGCCTCAGCAAATGGAGAAGATGGGCTCTCAGTTCAGGTGGAGGAATAGGTGCTAAATGGGAAGATAGGTGTCTCCTTTAGCCTAAGAGGAGAGAGAGAGGGCCAAACATGCACAAAGTAAAGTTTGAACACTTGATATCCAAATTGTGTGAGCTCCCATCTGATTTTTTCTGTGAAGGGAAGAGGGGTCAAGTTGACACCATGAATATGTAGTTAACTCAATTGGACTTGATTGAATTAGATTGGATTGGACAGGAAAATTGATCAAAAACAAAATGAAAATAACAAATGAGAACACTAAAAGTGAGGAAGCACTCAGGAAAAAAAAGAAAGAAAACAACAACAATAACAAATGAATTGAACTCAGAAAGTTACAGGAAGAGAATGATCAACTGTGAATTGTTTTTCCTAGACTCTTGCAGAGTTTCTTGTCACCACATTTAACAAACTAGAAAGTTCTGCTCCCTGGTAGAACTAAGACCAAAATCTTAGATCATCATCCCCAACTGTTGCAACTTTTACTTAAAAAAAATCTAAATCAGCATCTTTCAAAGTAGCCAGTTTTGAAGGACATGGGATGAATTGTTCTTGAGGGCCTGTTTAAGAATTTGGAGAAAATATAAGGCAATTTAAAAAGCAATAAGCTATTTTTCTCAGCAGTCTGGCCCATCTCAAGATGCATCCTGTTCCAGCTTTCGACTGTCTCCTGCATCTTTGATTTTCATCACTAGGAAATAACATCGCAATGCTTCTCTCCTAATGAATATGTTGCTGGCAGTGCCCATAATGGGGAAAGAATAAACTGGAAAATACATTTAAGGTTCTTTGTCTACTTTCTCACAGAGGATAAGTTTAATTTGCACAAGTAAAACATTTTCACTCTATCCAAGAATTTAGCACTTGAAACTATGCAGTGAGCTGAGCTCTTATTAGGTAACAGAATTCACAAAATGCTGCAAGATTTGTAATCCAGGTATAAATGTTGGAATGAAAAACTGTATTTATACTTTATTTGATGACTATAAAGTATAGTATTTCATAGGAATAATACTCTCTATTTTGAATCAAATATTGATTCACAATTTTAGATTATTTGGAATATGTTTCTGAATTCAGAGAAATTAAAACTAATGACCATTGTTTTCAGATTTCCATAGGGATTTTGAAAATGTATTCCAGGCCTTTGAAAATCTTTCTTTGTTTGTGTTTTTAAGCCCACATACTGTGTAAACAAAATATCTAAGATGCTTTCATTAAACATTATGGTATAAATACACCAGTTAGCAGAAAACAATATAGATTACAATGTTAATCAAACAAACACAACAAGTAGGATAAATATGATAGATTGAACATACAGAAAGACCTGGATCTATTCCCAAATTCCATCAAAATGAGAGTAAAAATATTTTTAGACAGCGAAACACAAGAACTAAGAGAACTGGGTGAAGGGTAAGAGCAACCATATTTTGGACTTGGCAGACTTGATCAAGCCGAAGCTGTAGTTACTATAGATAAAAATCACGAACTATACAGTGCAAAGAGCTAGGAGGAAGAATTTTGAAAGTGGTCACCATAAGGAAATGATAAATGTACCAGCTAAAAAATAAATTTAATTTGAATTTTTAAAAGGATAGTTTTCCCCAAATATGTCTTTCTCCCCTTTTATTGTAATCATTTGGTGTAGTCACCTTATTGGGCAACTTTCAGAGTTGATCATTCTCTTCTTTTAACTTTCTGTTTTCCATTTCTTTGCTATTTCCTCTTTCTTTCCAAAGATTCTACAACCCTCAGAAATTCTAGATGTATCTTAGAGGTAGAATGCCCCTCTAGATGTATCTTAGATATTCTAGATGTATCTTAGATATTCTATTTAGACATTGGCCTTATCAAAAAAAAATTCCAAGGGTCTTGAAATCATTTTCAAAAGTTCAACACATTTTTAAAAGTTTAAACACTGAAAAATGTAAAATCTCCTAATGTCCAAGGACCAGTAAAATTCTAGACAGTTGTCTTGGCATCTCAGTCAACCTTCCAAATGAATCTAGCCTCAGTTTCTGTCTCAGTCAACATTCTTATTGCTAAAATAAAAAACTAATCACAAAACTAAGAGGAAGGAAGATTTATTTGCTCATGACTTTTGGAGATTTGGGTTCAGTCCATGTGAGGCTGGGGTCTGTGTATCTCAGGCCATGGTGGCAGGAAGCAGAGAGAGGGAGAGAACAAGAAGAGCTCTGTTCTCACGCCATAGGAGCCAGAAGCAAGAGAAAGCAAGCAAGGAGATTGAAAGACAAAAGCACAGTCCCTAAGGCCACACCCCCCAGGGACCCACCTCCTTCAGCCACCCCCACCTGCCTAGATGACCACCCAGTAAGTCCATTATGATGGATTTATCCACTGATGAGGTTACAGTCCTCATGACTTACTTACCTCAACCTCAACCCTGAACCTTAACACATGAGCTCTTCAGGGAACATTCTATTTCTAACTAGAACAGTTTCCTTGTGACCACAACTGAATGAGCCATCCCAAGCCAGACCTACAGAAGAACCATCCAGTTGAGTCCGATCAACCTACACAACCACAAGAGATAATAAAATAGCTATTATATTAAGCCACTTTAAAAGAGTAGAAAAATGCAGATCAATAGAAATGCTCTGACTTTTCTGGAAATGTGGCAAAACATTGGAAGCCACTACTTACAAGTATTTGTCCCTGAAACACATGACCATTATATGCAATCTTAATATTTAGCTCACTCTTTTTTTTTTAACTGAACATTACTAGTTTATTTTTTATTGGTACATTATATTTGTACAGAGCAGTAACATTCCTAGTGATGTATTTATATAAGCACTATTTGGTCTGTTTCCTTCCACATACCTCTCCTTCTCTCTTCCCCAATCCTGATCTACTATTCTACTGGTCTTATTTCTGTTTTCCTGGGGTCCCCTTTTCTTACTTTTCTCTCTAGCTTCCACAAATGAGAGAAAACATGAGCCCCTTGGTTTTAAGAGTCTGGTTTATCTCACTTAGCATGATGTTCTTCAGTTCCTCCATTCCCTTGCAAATGACATGATTTTGTTCTTCTTGATGGCTGTTCAGCTCACTCTTTAACTAACTCTTACTATTGGATTTAACTCCCATGCGATTACTCTCATCCTTCTCTCTGAAATGCCTTCTTTTCTAGCCAAAAAAAAAAAAACTTCTTCCACTGTTTGCATTAACATTTTTTTATTACTTCCTCCAAAAACACAGGGTATATGTGTGGCGAGCAGAGAAGATTCCATTTTTGCATGACTGAGATATTAGGAAAATGTGGGAGGTAGAAAGCATCCCCCTTGTGGCCTGAAAGTAGGAGGGAAAAGGGAAGGAAAAAAATACTTTCCCATCACTGGGGAGGAAAAGGAGTAAATCCCAAGTCTGGGGAATAAACAGTGTAGAGCTGTGTCTCCAATAAATAAGACTGCAACCAGGTAACCAGGAGTACAGCATACTTAGTCATTGAATAGAGAATGCAAAGCTATAATGTAACATCACTCTATTTCAGTGATGTTTTGCATTAAATTGGCTTCTAGAGGCCTAACCACCATGTTTAGCATCTGTTTCCATGGAGAAATGTGTTTTGCATTAAGGCAATCTATTAATGATCCTTTACTGAGAAAGCTCCCATTAGGAACATCACAAAGCCCACTCATTTGTCAGCCAGATTGCAAAATTTCACTCCTACAGATAACCAGTTTTACATAAATCAGGGTTAAATAGGACTGGTAAAGATGGCTCATAACTCTTGTACATATCTCTGCCTCCTTAGTACCTTCTTGCTGCTGTTGCTTTAATAAATTGCTATTGCTTTTCTTATCCATGGCTTATCTTTCTGTCTAGGTAATAAGGATTGTGATAGCCAAGATCCATGACTCACACTTCACCACATGTCTTAGGGCAGTGTCTGGCATCTCATGGGCTATCCCTACACTTACTGTTAACTTCTGTTATGTTATGTTAACAGCATAAAGCCAAATAAACCATACCAGAAGGTAATGGGAAGCTTGGAAACTCTAGGAGTTAGCTGGTGCAGTCTAGGAAATATCTGAAGGAAGGTGTGGGTGAGACTTCCAGGGCAGGCTCTGGGGTCTCCCAGCTGTCAAGCACCTGAGCAGGCTCAAGGGGAGAGGTTTAAGTATGCGAAGAAAGTTAATCCTTGCAATTAGAGCAGGAAGAATCTTTGGGAATCTGGACACCTGGGAACCCCAGGAGGAATCCTGGGGCACTTCTAGTGAGACTGGCTCTGAGTTCAACTCTCTGTTGCAGAAATTCTGCAAGGATATGCTGAGGGAAGTAGAGGCAGGCCCGTGTCTTCTCGCTTCACCTGTCTTCGTATCTTTGATCTGTTGTGCTCCACATTTCATATTTACCTGTACTTTGCTTACTGCTTCATTGACTCTCCATCCTGTGTGTGTTTTCTTTTATCTAGGGGACACTGAGCACTAATTTTTGCTTCACAATAATCACAGTTGTCATCTGTGGGCATGATACTGAGTATTATAATGTGAATAAGGTAAGGGACACTGTGCTAGCAGAGACATTAGAAGGTGAAGATGCCAAGAATTAGCAGAGGACAAAGATCCTGACAATCTTACCTTTTGAGAAATTAACCTGATGGTAGTTGAAATCTAAAGGTATGCAGCTTCATGATTTTGTTTTTCTGGTACTGGGGATGGTACCTAGGAGCATTCTATACCCAAGTTACACCCCCCAAATTTCTCTCTCTATATATTTTTTGATACAGGCTTTCACTAAGTTGCTGAGGGTCCTGCTATGTTTCTGAGACTATCCATAAACCTGAAATCCTCTTGTCTCAGCCTCCCAAGTGCTAGGATTACAGGCATGTGCCACCATGCCTGGCTCAGCCTTGTGATTCTTTAAGAGAAAGTTATATCCTAAAAATATTTAAAAATTAAAAATATGCTTTATAGCATGGATATTTCATAGATTCAAAAGTCAAGGGCATTTGAACATATAAAAGCAAGGCTGGCATAGAGTTGCATGCCAATAATTAAGAATAAGGGGAGCAAAACTTGGTAAAGATGCTCTGGACTTGAAGTGGCTGTGGAATGATCCAGTCTGCACTCCCTGAGCATAGGAAAGGCAGGTTTAAACTGAATTGAGTTTATGCATTTTCTAAAAACCCATTAGTCAATAACAGAGATGAATCATTAATATGATTATTTGTGAGTTGGGAGCATTTGTAGAGATTTAGGGATATCCCATACATACCTAGGGAATTATCAACAATATAACTTAAGTCTCAAGTCTTGCACAATGTGGGGTGGGGGGAGTATTACTTGAAGTAGAATTAGCCACTAGATGTCATATCTGGAGTATATATTTTTTTCACTCAGCAATGACTCTGGATAAAATACACTGAACAGTGGGAGGAAAAAAATTAATCATTCTCACAAATTTATTCCACTACTCTTTCCTCATCCTTCAGCATCTCCCCTATTTTATCTCCTGTCCATGTATGAATTGACTGAAATGGGCATGCCAAATTGATTAGATGTGTCTGTGGGTCACTTGGAAAACAAAAGGAGCTCAGTTCTACTGGCACGAGCACTAAGACCATCACAAATCACCCAGAAATGTAAGATCAATGCCACAACTGAAATGCATACTCTACTGCAAGCCAGATGAGGAAGAGGTGGATCCCAGCTGGGAGAGCAGTGAGGAATCTGCATACTTTCTCTGGGCCTTGACTACCTAGAGAAATACTAGTAGATGAACTTAGGCACCCTCATAGTTTGAATTTGTGTATTGGTCAGGGTTCACTAGAGTAACAGAACTCAGAACACATATGTGGTAAAGGGGATTTATCAGGTCAGCCTTCAGTCCAAATCAGTGTAGTCCCAAGTTTCCAACTGCAGGTAGAGCCAGAGGAACCTAGCTGGTCTAGTAGTCCAAAAGCTAGAGTTACAGAATGGGAATGACCACGAATTCAATCCCAGTCCAATATAGAAAGGCAAGAAACTTTACAAAGAAATGATAATGAAGTGCCAGTCTGAAGAGCTGAAGGCTGATCTCTCAGACGAGAGCAGATGTGTTTTCTTCAGGAAGAACCATGCACGTGTTCTCGTGGCTTTCTCCTTTTTATCCAGCTCCTGCATCTATCAAAACCATGCTGCTTACATTCAGGGCAGGACATCGTCTTCACTCTGCCATTACATAAACCAGTCATCTCATTAACACCCCCAAAGTCATATCATCTTAGGTGTTTCACCATCCAGGCAAGTTGATGAACCAGATGAACCATCACAATTTGAAATGTCCTCCAAGAGGCTTGTGTATTAAAGGTGTGGCACCTAGTGTAGCATGGCTAAAGGAGGTGGTTCACTGGAGCATGGCTTTGGGTACTGTGTGTATCCCTGGCCCCCACACTCCCTCTCTCTGCTTCTGGCCACCATGATGTGAGGGTGGCATCCCCCCACCACATGGCCTGGCACTTTTGTGCCAGCCAACCACCGACTGAACCCAGGAACCCCAGGAAAGCTTCTTCCCCTAAGTTGTGATTGTCAGGTATTTTGGTAACAGCAGTGAAAGAGCTGATTAAAAATATACAGCTAAAATTAACTTATTATTGAATTAATTCATGAGTGATTGAAGGAGCTAGATAGAGGCTATTTGGGGCAGAGAGTATCAATGGAAAACAACAGAATGGTCTTCAGCATGTGAAAGGTTACCACACGGAGGAGAATGACCACTAGTTTTGAGGTTCTCTGGAGGAAAGAAGGGGGGATGCACCAAGGGAAAGATTAAAGGAGGCAAACTTGAGCCCCAGGAAGGAAATTCATTTCTAACAATCTAAGATTGAAGACAGTTAAAAAGCTGATCTTTGAGCAGGTGTAGGGGCGCGTGCCTGTAATACCACAATACTGTTCAATCCCTAGTACCACACACAAAAAATGATCTTTTTCTTCAAAAATCAACCTAGAGCAAAGGATATAAAAAGTGTATTCTCCAAATAGCACTTCATGTAACTTCACCCATCTAATTAAATTATATGATTAAAATATGAAAGTATAATCTATGGTATTCCCCCCCAACCCCTACTTCCTTCCTTCTCCCAGGAAGCGAGTGAGTCTTTTAGAAGAGAAACTGGGCCAAAAGTTATTTATATAGCCATTTATACAAATGGTAAGATCCCAGAACAGAATAATAAGAGGAAAAGGGAATTCATGTGGATAACAAATACATCATCCACCACGTTGATGACAAATTCAGTGTAAATAAAATAAGCATTATGAAAGAGCTCAAATAAAGAACCTGACAACACAGTTTGATGTACCTACTGGTACACACATTCCTCAGGACTCCCTAAAGACCTATTTTTCCATAACCAGGTTAAGCATCATAGACAGGTGTATTTCATAAGTATAGCGAAGGCTTTGGGACTTAGGAAAAAACACAACGGATCTTATTCCTTATGTCACAGTGGAGCTGTGATATATTCCAAGGGCAGACACTCGCTCTAATCATTTGAAACAAAGGGACAGACTCATTCATCCAAGTAATCAATATGAATCCCCTGGTCCAAAAAAGAAGTATAAATCAGCAACTGCTGCGTGGTCAGTTTTTCACCTCCTCCTCCCCTGAGCTAAAGGAAGGGGGAAAGTAGGACCATGTGTCAGCAGGAAAATGACTGGAACTTTTCTATTGACAGAGGTTGCCATTGGGCCACAAATTCTCTGTGGCATCTGGGCTCAGATCAGTGTCGTTCAAGGTAAGCTAGTCACTGGTGGGTTTTGCCTGACTGTAGTTCAGCATATTGCAGAAGGTGCCGTCCTTGGTGAGGGTAAACCATGCCATGTTTAGCGATTTGCACATTCTCTTAAAGGAATTATGTGGCTTGCACTTTGTTCTATTTCAAGTTGACTGATCACTAGGTTTTTGTTTTGTTTTGTTTTCTGATGGACACAAATAGATGTCAGATGCAATGGGAAGTTGTTTGGCTCTTTCCCCATTGTAACTTTTCCCGCCCCCTTGATGTCAGCAAATGACTTCATGACTTTGTTATAGTAATAAATGTGACATTCTGCCTTCCTCCCCCTTTTTACCTCTCCCTGTTCACATAGTCACCCTTCCTGCATCTTCAGCAACCTGTATCTTCCTCAGTGTTCACACTGGCCCATGGCATATATGGGCAGATACAATCATCTCCTTTTCTTGCCCCACCAGCCCATGGGCCTTGTAATGCAGGACCAGATTTCTTTCATCCTTGTGATGAACCCTGTGGCATGCTGCCCAGATCACCTTGTGAGGGAAGATATGCAGTCCCAGCTGCTGGGAGTACTGTCACCCTCCAAGAATGGCCTTAGCCTCAGGAGTACCTCACCCATGGACAAGCCCCTTGTTGGGGTGGCCTATGTCCAATGCTTGATGAGTGCAGGAGTTTGAGGTCTTAGTCTTTTAGGTGCAACTCAGACAGTGCTGACTGGCCATCCAAGCCCCAAGGATTTCCATAGGTTCAGGCAAGCATGTCTAGCCTGCACTACATTTCAGCTTTTCCAAATCCTCAATTTTCCCTCCCTTCATCCAAATGTCACCCCTTATCCTGCTTACTGAACTCTGACTTGGAGCCTGCTTCCCAAATAACTCAATCTGGGACCAGCCCTGTATTCATCTCACCAAAGTCCTTCACCAGTGGTGTGCTGGCAAATGTCAACAAGTGGCTCTTGGGCCAGAAAGTCCCAATCTGTAGCATTTGCCAATTTCTGTGGTGTAAATATTTCTATCATGGCTGATATCAGACTATTGATGGTTCACCAACAGACTCACAAAATTCACTAAAACTTAACTCTGTCTTTCTCAAAATAGAGCCAGCTCTAACACCTCACTGTCTGTAATTCATGGTAGACACATGGTAAATTTTTGCCAAATTAAAGGATCACTAAATGCCACAGCACCTTAATAGCTGGATCTTGAGCAAGGCTTGGTCCACTGGAATCCTGCAAGGTAGACGATTCCAAAAGAAGGAATTCGTGGCATATCCCACTTTGCATTATTATTTCTGGAAATTTTGGGTGCTTTGGGTTTTACTTTCATATTAATTATAAAGGAAAACTTCTTAGAAACATGTGGCCTGACAGATACTGATCTCTTAGCTGAAAAAAAGCGGTGCCTCAAGACAACAAGCATTAGTGTAGAAACAGGCTTTGCAAGTTTATCTGAATTGCTACTGCCTGGTCTCCCCACTGCCTGGTCTCCCTGGAACCCGCTAACTACCTAATATAGAATGCTGCTTAAAGGGGCTAAACAAAATTGTAAAGATTTTAACTAATGGAAAATAATTTTTATATATGTGTTGTAACCTTAACTGGTTGAGAATAACCTTTGGAAAAACAAGTCTGTAAAAATTCCTGTTCTATATGCCTCATTGTTAAAAAAAAAAAAAAAAAAAAAAAAAACACAGTATAAAACAATGACTGACAAAAAAATAAAACAGATGCGTTTCTTCACTGCATTTGGTGTGAGTGTATTCTCGTGACCTTGTCTCAATCCATACCTATCGAGGGACCCCATACCCCACTGCCATGAGGGCTGGATCCCGGCAACTAAATGGTAAGTTTTTTCCACTTACTGTTGTGTTTGATCCTCTTGGGAACCTTGTGATGGCATATTTTCCATTTTGTAGATGAGAAAGGTGGGGTTTCTACAATGAGATGACTTGCCCCATAGAGTTGACTGCACAGCTAGCACCAGGCAAAGATATAAAGTTTTGAAGAATGCTAGGATCTATTTACCTATCTAACCATCTACTGATTCAAATAATTATTCATGGATGTTAATTTTTTTTTTAACTGAGCCTAGGTGTTCGCCCATCTGATAATGGGGCCAAGTGTTCCAAAATGACAGTGGCAGTGATTCAGGTGGGGTGTAGTGGGGTTCCAGGGTGGCAAAGAAGCAAGCTTCTGTTAAGACTACTGTGGGATGCGGATGGAGAGTTGCAGAAAACTGAGGACGGGGAAAGAGAAAACAGCCAAGCCTGGACCCCCAAGACTTTCCACCATGGGATTCTCGTCTGGACTCACATTTAAGCATTGGGTTGTGTTGGATTAGCCATTTACACTTAGGTGGACTCTTGACTATGTTGCTATTATTTTAACGGGACATTAGATGTTTATGGGCTAAAATTAATATCCTTGTGATGCTGGAAATTTCAACATTAGAGAAAGGAACAGGGCAAAATGATGTGAATACGCCCTTAATGCAATCGATATATTCCTTCAGACTGCAACTCATGAGGTCAATAGGTCATTGAAGCAACTCAATAAGTGGTGGCCAGCATTTTAAGATCGAAGAGGGTAGAATATATAAAATAATGTGACTATTGAAATTATTTTACAGAGCAAATCATGTAACTATTGATATCTTTTTACGAAGCTTTTATTTCATTTATTTATATTTGCATACATGTAGATACTCACACCCAGTGAAATGTACTGAGAGACACAAGGACATTGGACATGGGACAACTATGTCTTTATTTCTGTATCTACTCCTTAATTACATTATGACCCAAAGTAAAACCTGTCTTTGCATACTCAATACTGTAGCTTGAAAAATTGTTTTCCAGATTAAAGAAAATGCATATAGACCCTGGGGCTGAGTAGTTACTCTGTAAATAGTAATGATCCATTATGTAAGAAGAAATTGCCTTTTTTGGTTTCAAAATTGTTAGCGCATAAACAGTGTTGAAACTCACTTCCTATTAAAAAGCCAAACTCATTGAACAGCTAACGACAACCTAGTTCTGTCATGGTCTTAATTTAATCTCTAATGGAATTATTGAGTTTTCTCTTCTGCAAACTTCTGGTCTACCTAAGGCTTTGTCATTAGATGCATAAAATGCTTCTCTACGATGAAAACAAAAGTAAACAAACCAGAGAAAATTGACCGTACCCAATACCCCCTGATTATGGACAGACAGAAGACCAAGCAATATGCAAAGTGGTGATTCAGAGAGAACTAACAATTTGAGGGTGTAGTCATGGAAACAGAGCATGTTGGCACCATTTGATGAAGTGGTTGCTTGGGAAACTCCACAGATATCTTGGGAAATGAGAAGAAAATTGACTTGTGGGGAGGTGTTTACAGGTGGGCACTCAAAAGAGGTTCAGTTGGGAGAAAAGAGGAGGACTATTAGGACAAATTGTGCCCATGAGGCTTTCTTATTAAGCATCAGACGCCATAAGGTGACAAGAAGGCAATTCAGTCTATTTACCAGCAAGTGAGGAGCGTGGCTCACAGATGTTAATTCAGTGGGTAATGGGCCCCACCTGCTGACCCCTCTCCAGCTTGTTTTGTCTGAGTTTTTTCCTCAGCACCAACTATCTCCCCTCACCCAGATCCCCTCTCTTAAAAAGAATAATGAGGCAGAAGAAGTCTTGGATTTCCATCTTCAGGATTAGAGAGGAAATGAAAAAAAAAAAATAGAAAAAAGCAGATGTCTCCTGATGTGGGTTTCAGGGCTTCTTTATGTGAAAGCTGCTTCAAATACTGAGAACTGGGCCCTCACTAGGTGGTTAAGGAATCCCTCATTTCTAAACAAATGAGGTTTTGACTTTTGGAAAATGATCACATCCTGTTCGAAAGTTGAAAGCAGAATCAAATCAAAGCTTTTCAGAGAAAGAATAAAAAGGAATCATGAGCATATAGGATTTTTTTAATTTAGAAATTTAACATTTTTTTTTTTTTTTTTTTTTTTTGCGGTACCGGGGATTGAACTCAGGGGCATTCTACCTCCGAGCTACACCCCCAGCCCTATTTTTTTTTTTTTTATTCTTTATTTTGAAACCGAGTCTCACTAAGTTTCGGAGTGCCTCACTAGGTAGCTGAGGCTGGCCGCGAACCCGGATCCTCTGGTCTCAGCCTCCCGAATGCTGGGATTACAAGCGTGCGCCACCACGCCCGGCTAACATTTTTTAAATTTAGAAATTTAACAGGCTTTTAAAAGTTTAAGAAGCCGGGCGTGGTGGCACACGCTTGTAATCCCAGCATTCGGGAGGCTGAGACCAGAGGATCTGGGTTTGCGGCCAGCCTCAGCTACCTAATGAGGCACTCCGCAACTTAGTGAGACTCGATTTCAAAATAAAGAATAAAAAATAGGACTGGGGGTATAGCTCGGAGGTAGAATGCCCCTGAGTTCAATCCCCACTACCGCAAAAAAAAAAAAAAAAGTTTAAGAAAAAAATTAATATTAGAAATCAGAAAAGTCCAGGTGAAAAATCCAAAATATAGAACATCTTAGAAAATGTAGAACTCTTTGTTGCAAAAGAGGGAAATGTATAAGAGGCAAATAATCTCACAATAAATTATTGTTAAATATTAAGTGTAAAATTTTGTAAAGTTTGCATTAAAGGGAAAAATACACCAGAAAACAAAGATAGATGTTTTCTCATTCCTTAACTGCCACTGGGTCCATCTTTGTTAAACTAAAGGAAACTTTTTTGTAGGGATTTTTTTGTGTGAAAGTGACAGACAGAACAAACACATACTGGTCTGGAAACTGACCTCATGTGGTGTTTTTCCAGACAAATTGAAATCCTCAGGTGATAGATCTGTTCACCAGGGAAGAATTAAATGATCCTTGCCCTTAAATGTATTCTCTGGGATCTCATGGGAGAACATTATATGTAAGGGCAGTTCTAATTACAAGAAATAATTACAGGTGAGTACAAGGTAGTCCCCACCTCAAATGATAAATTATCCTGAGAGACAAGGACACCCTGTGTGAAATGCTAGTGCCTCCATCTCTGTGACACTGCAGAATGTGCCAACTGACAAAGAATAAACCCAAGGAAAAATGATTTGCAATGGAGTTTTAATCAGTAAATATATACCCTAGATTTAGTACCTACAGATATGCTAATTTGCTAATAGCAAGTAAAAGACTCTAAGATCAGGAAGTAAATAAGTTGCAAAGTTCCCTAGATGTTACAGAACTTGGGCATGTACCAAGTATGAGAACTTCCTGCAAATATCCAGTCTATAGTCCCTTGTGACTGATCAATGTTCACTGTTAGACATTTATAATGCTGTTTGTTGGCCTTTAAGACATCTTGAAATCACCTGGAAGCTTTAAAATATAATAGTTCCTGTATCCCTGAGGGATACATTCGAAGCCCCTAATGGATGTCTGAAACTGTGTATAGTTCCAAAACCTTATTTGATATGTTTTTTTTCTATACATACATACATATGATAAAGTTTAATTTGTCAATTAGGCACAGGAATAAATTAACAATAATAATAAAATAGAATAATTATAATAACATACTGATGTTATGTGAAGGTGTGTGTTCACTCTCTAGATAACTTATTGTACTATACTCGCTCTTGTTCTTGTGATGATGTGAGATAATACTTAAATACTTTATGACTTCTTTTTGATGTATGCAAATTGCCAGAATTACTATTTGTGTGCTTTGGTGCCCTTATTAAGTTAAATAAGACTTGAACACAAGTGCTGCACTACCTTGAGGTGAGTCTGGTAACCCAGGCAGCTACAAAGTGACTACCAGATGGGTAGTATATATAGCACGGATACACTGGGCAAGGTTGGGTCAGGTCAGGCAGTGTGAGACCTCATCATACTACCCAGAATGCTGTGGAATTTAAAACTCATGAATTGTTTATTTCTGGAGTTTTCCATTTAATATTTTTGCGCAACAGTTGACCATAGGTAATGGAAACTGTGGAAAGTGAAACCAGAGGTAAGGAGAAGACTATTGTACTGATGTGCTACCCTCCAAGTTTACAATTTAATTGATGTGAGCAGCAGCCAGGGAATTAGAAATTTTAAAAGCTATCCTGGTCATTTTAATGAAGAGCTGTGGTTTGAGAACCAATAATTTTCCCTTAAATTTTGCTGGTTCAGTTAACACATGTTGCTGTGGCTCTTCCTCGGTCATTCATTCCTTTGCAATTATTTCTGAAAGATGATACAAGATGACCTGTGATAAGTCAGCTAGGAATCAGTGACTGATAGTTTGGCTTCTTGAGTTCTGGTCATTTCACCTTGAGTCAATGCTCTGTAGTCCTGGGGAGGACTCCCGTAGTAAATACCCCTCCCAGTAAAGTCACACTCTGCCAAGTTCCATTGCCTTCAAGGTCCCCATTACTGTGCCTCTCATAGACTGTCAGGATAGTCTCCAGGCCTTGGCCCATAATATTACACAGAGATCTTTGAAAAAGGTCTTTGAGTCAATGAGACAGGCCAGTAGACAAGGCAGCTGGGTACAGTGACACATGTCTGTAATCTCCCTATTTGGGAGACTGAGACAGGAGGATTGCAGTTTGAAGGCTGGCCTTACGACTTAGTGAGACTTTCAATGACTTAGCAAGACCCTGTTTCAAAAAATATACATAAAGGGCTGGGATATAGGACAGGGGTAAAGAGATAGATGATAGATAGATAGAGATACATACATACATACATACATGTATACATACATACATATATACATACATGAAGCATCTCCCAATCCCTGCACATCTCCATTACCCTCCAGGCCTATTTAAACTCACAGTATCAATTTCACTATAAATTGTCCCTCCATTTTGATGGGTTCTTAGTTCATCCTGACTTCTCACCTTCTCATCTCTTTCTCTATTCTTCCCACTTATTTTATGGGTACACATATTTCCTTTTTCTCCAACCTCAAGAGGAATTTTGCTTCCATGAGTTCATCCTGTAGAAATACACATACATTTGCACAATGTCGCATATTTAATTACCAAATACGTAAGTGTCTCTCAGTAAGGCAATAGTTAATAAATCTCTATCCTATGCAAAACTCAAAGCAAGGAAGTGCTTCTGCTTATACCTACATGGAAAATCTCTAACAGATATTCTTAAAGTAAATTACAGAACAATAGGTGTAGCAATGTGTTCATAATGTAACAAAAGTAAAAAAAAAATTGTTTATATGGAAACTAAATATGCATAAATATATGTGTATGTACATATATAAACAGATAGGTATACTTGCAGATGCATAGTAAATGAGCTATGGAGGAACCCTTGGTACTAATGGGGATTACGTGTTGGAAAATATAGACTTGAGAGGAGGGTGGGATGTAGAAACCACTATTTACTCCTATCACTCCTATTATTCTTGCATTTTACATGCATTTAAGAATATTTTTAGAAATTTTTAAAGTTAAATAAGAAAGTTTCCCACTAAATTATAGTAATTAGGCAATTATGGTAAAGTTGGCAAGAGTTTCAGCACAATTTAGGGGACAAGGGGTTCATCCCCAAATTTTCTTACTGTATAACTTTCTTAGAATGAATGTATTGGTACATGCCCACAGATGAGTGCAGGTGTCATGGAACCCTCAATGTGTACATTTTGAACATCTCTATTAAAAGAACAAAAATTGTTAATATAAAATTACATTAAGATAGAAAATTGTCAATTTCTTAACAGCTCTGAACTTGAGGTGTGGTTTTTTTTGTTGTTTTTTGGTTTTTTGCGGCACTGGGGATTGAACTCCGGGGCATTCTACCTCTGAGCTATACCCCCACCCCTATTTTTTATTCTTTATTTTGAAACCGAGTCTCACTAAGTTGCGGAGTGCCTCACTAGGTAGCTGAGGCTGGCCGCGAACCCGGATCCTCTGGTCTCAGCCTCCCAAATGCTGGGATTACAAGCGTGCGCCACCACGCCCGGCTTTGAGGTGTGGTTTTAAAGCTCCACACTTCAGCTCTCCTCATTTGGTCCTGTCCCAAACTCCGCATCTCCCCAGGGATGCCTTCACCTACATCAACCTACCTGAGATACTACTCTGGAGCCCAAATGCCTTTCCACAGCCTTTCCAAAATATTTGCATTTCTTCTTTCCTTGAGTAAAATCCTTACTAACACTTTAAGACTTCAATACTGATTCCTTTGCAAAGCATAGCACATTCTGTTTCATTGGAATTCACTGCTGCCTTTTTAGTCTCAAAAGACATTTTGCGTGGGATTCTATTATTACCCATAACATAACACATAGCATAGCCAAGCTTGGAGTTGTAATTGTGCCCGTGTGGGTGATCTGGGACCCAGGTGGATCTTATTGATCTCTGGTCTGCATGCATAGAACAAGAGCTCAATAAATCTTTGTGGACTTAAATTAGACTGGATAATTGCAAAATCATGTCAGTGAAAGTCAGTCTTGTTAGAAAACCTGTGAAATGCCAAGTGTGGCCTTTGCAAAAGGTTGTATAAGAAAATTACTAAGCAGCGATTGTACCCTAGTGTTGAAAGATATGTATTCAAGAAAAGTTGAAATCATGACTGTCATACACATATAAAATGAGCAGTTGTGATTTTATTTATAATGAGGGAACCAGTAAGAAGTTAAAATATGTTCAAAGAAGTTTGGTCACACACACACACACACACACACACACAAAATCAGGACTTTCTGAAATTTACAAATGCAGGCAAAACTGGTGAAGAGCTTTGAAGCAACAATCAACTGCATGGCACAGACAAGAATTTATCTACAGTTCTATGAAAAATAATCCTTTGCATGCATTACTCTTAGCTTTCTACAATGTACAGAGCTGCAAAATAGTTAAAAGCCAATGAAAGCCGCTGCTCCCCTGGAAGGGTGCACTAGAAAGGACACCCATTTATCATTTTTGCTCATTTCAAAGTCATTCACATATTTTACTATCAGCCTCCCTCCCCTGGTCATAATAACTTCAGATATTATTCTTGATCACACAGAAAGGCAGGTCTCATTAGGATTGGCCTAGTAGCTCACTACCTTTTAACAGTCTTTTTTCTTGTCCATCCCCTCTATGAAAATGTCAATTTCCAAGGAAAGAAGCTAAATTTTTCTTTGTTTTAAATATTGATCCCTACTTCAATAATTTTTTGTGATATTATTTGAGTCAAAATGATAGGGACGTGTTTTTCCCTCAAGTATAATATTTGTGAATCACGGAAGTTAACGATATTTCTTTTTTTAATTTCCTCTCTCTCTCTCTCTTTCTCTCTCTGAGTGTGTGTGTATGTGTGTGTGTGTGTGTGTGTGTGTGTGTGTGTGTGTGTGTGTGTGTGTGTTTGTTTCTGGGGATTGAACCCAGGGGCATTCTACCTCCAAACTATACCCCCAGGCCATTTTTTGTTGTTGTTTTGAAATAAGGTCTCACTAGGTTACTGAAAGTCTACTTAAGTTGCTGAGGCTGTCCTTGAATATGTGATCCTCCTGTCTCAGCCTCCTAAGTACTGGAATTACAAGTGTGCACCACCATGCCCAGCAATTTATTTTTAAAGTATGTCTTTACCTTGAAAACAAACTCTTTGGAATTAGGGAGCAATGATTTAGTTGACTATGTTTTCTTAGTACCACTGTGCTCAAACCCTAAGATGGTATAGCACCTCTTGTATGTTTGTTAAGAGTTAGATACACACACTTAGAACAAAACCATCTTTCCCATTTAATCTAAAAGAATTTCAACCACATTCATACTACTGCTTATAAAATCTGTGTAATTTCCACCACTATTTATAAAGAGGCTGATAGAAAGACTCAAAGAAGAGATGGTCACTGTGTTTGTATAAAAGATTCAGCATAAAGATGGACACAATACTAACTTTTCAGTGCCCAACCAGAGGGACATAGTTTTGGAAAAGTTGATACATTAATTACATGTATGATCATGCAGTTATTTTTAATATCATTGTGAAAGCTGCTTCTAAAAGGAAATAAATGTATGATCCATTAAAAAGAAACAACATAAAAGATTTACACCTAGTTAAAAATATATAATCATCAGAACAAGGCTGAATAATAACAAAGCATATTGAAAAAGGTAGGATTATAGGATACATTTTCTATTTTTGATTTTTCCTTTGTGTTGTTACATCAATACATTTTTTTAAGAATGGAAGGAAGGAAGAAAGCAATGGTGTTCTATAAAGTTTTTTTCAGTAGCCTGTGATTTGGGTACTTGTAATTGAGTAAAGTAAAGGGTTTCATTATGCTTTGTTTTGCTAACAGACGTCTGATGTCCTTCTCCTGGTGTGATTTTCATTATAGTTATTTTCAAAGTGCCTGAATCAGGATTCGTTACTTAGTATGAGCCTTCTTGTTCTTTTCGTCGCTGACGTGATTTTTATGTGGCCTGAAATAAAGAATCATCGCTATGCTGAGTCCTTTAAAAGCTGAGACACTATGACCTTGCAAATCTCACGAAGAAGAAAGCCTAGATTTCAGGGAGGCCACCATTCAGACAAGGGGTCATGGATTCATTGCCAGCCCTCCAAGCCTCTTCCTTTGACAGGGCACAGCATTCCAATGGGTTGACATGACTTGACTCTGAGAGGTGATGGGGGTGAGCTTACGAGATTGAAGTCATGTCTTGGGCAGTGCTGTGTTCTTATTAACTTAATAGAACACATCTCACTGATTAAAAGGAACATGTTAAATTTCTTTGGAGGTGTTTCATGCTTATATTCCTTGCTTCACCTTCTGTTCTGTTGCAGATAAAAAGTTAAACTTATCTGCCTATATGCTGGAGTGCTTTGGAAACTGTCCTTCTTACTTCTTTGGGAGACTAAGTACTATGTAAGCATCCTGTGCACAAAATATGATTTGGGTCAGGATACTCATGATTTGAGAGTTGCTGCTGGGTTTTTTTTTTTAACCATAGATAGATAGATGCTTAGACTGAGGATGCTGCATACCTGCAAAAGGGAGAGAGTGTAGGCACATTTATTCTTCACATAGTGAAGCTTTCTTTGGAGAGCCATGTGGGCTCCTATGAAAGTAGGAATTTCTTGAGTGAGCAGAGAAAAGAAATTGCCTTGAGGTTCATATTGGTTACAAGGTGTGTCTGGGGTGGGGTTCCTGTGCCTGGGTCGTACTTGCACTGCCTGAACTCTCTGCTGGTACCCAAAGAGGCAAAACACAGGGTTTCCTGTCACCTTCCCACGCTTGGGGCAGAAGGAGAAGTTGGCTTGATGGGAACTAAAAGCTGGCTGCAATTGAACATCAATGATGCCAGGCGTGGTGTGCATACCTATAATCCCAGTACTCGGGAGACTGAGACAGGGGGATCACAGGTTCAAGGCCAGTTTCAGCGATTTAGTGAGACCCTCACCAAACTAGAAAGACCCTCAGCAACCTAGCAAGACCCTGTTTCCAAAACAAAAATAAATAAATAAATAAATAAATAAATAAATAAATAAATAAGGGCTGGGGTGCATCTTGTAGGTAGAATGCCCTTGGGTTTAATCCCCAGTACCAAACAAACAAACATCAATGATGGATCCAGACACTACAATAAAGGGATGAAGAAGAGGGAATTTAAAATCGGGATACATTCCCTGCTTGTTCTCTTTAAAATTTCTTGTCCTCTTCCACCAAATTGTAAATTGGAATTTGCAATCTGGTATGAAATCAATAAGTAAAATAAAAGTTATAATTTCAGAGAAAGAGCAAATATAGATGGAGAGAATCAACGGAAGCAGATGGATGAGAGAGTGAGTGCCAAGGAAAGTCAGCTGGGAAACAGGATTAGCAGAGCCAGGAACTAAGGAGAGCATGCCCCACTGGGGAAAAAAATTTAAGACATTAGGCATGGCTATGGTATAAAAGAGTTTTGAGAAATGAGGATGGAGGTTTCCACCCACAGTAGGACAAAAATTGTATCTTGAGATTACCCTAAAATGAAAGGTGTAGCTTCCAGGGATTTTAAATATAAAAGCAACAAAAGTGCTGGGCATTATGGTGCATACCTGTAATCCCAGTCCTTGGGAGGAGGCTGAGACCAGAGGATCAAACATTCGAGGACAGCCAGAGAAACAAAGACTCTCAGCAATCTAGTGAGACTCTGTTTCAAAAATAAAAATAAGCCGGGCGTGGTGGCGCATGCTTGTAATCCCAGCATTCGGGAGGCTGAGACCGCAGGATCCGGGTTCGAGGCCAGCCTCAGCTATCTAGTGAGGCACTCTGCAACTTAGTGAGACTCGGTTTCAAAATAAAGAATAAAAAACAGGGCTGGGGGTATAGCTCGGAGGTAGAATGCCCCTGAGTTCAATCCCCAATACC